>JAVJIF010011749.1:0-118460 GCA_038442645.1 Agave tequilana | reverse complement strand
GGACATCTCGGACTCACTAAGAGATTACCGAGGGTGAAATTATAAGAACTATACTCCTGTAAAATCGGTGTCTAAGGAAAGTGGATTGAGAGGCAAAACCTCGAAAGCTCCGTGGTTTGGCGTAATTAAGGCTCGTGGCTCACACCCGATACCTCCCACCGAGTTTTGCCCTTTCCTGGCCGATTAGCTTGTAGTCGAGTTCCTGCAACAACCTCCCCCGGAGAATCGACCAGTTAGGAGTCGTCTAGGTCCAGGTACCTTAGACTAAGGCTTTGCGGTTGTTTTTCCTTTCTCTTGTTTGTTTTTTATTCTTTTCGATTGTTTGTTTCCTTTACGTTGTTTGTGGTATGCTGCATACAAGAGTGGGTGAGAGATCCTGTATCTTCCAGATTAACCAGAACACTTCTCTACCCTTGCATCCAGAACAGTGATGGCATCACTTTAGGACCGGTTTTACCCGATCAGAACCTCATTACCATCTTGTATAAAACTAAGGAATTCACAATCAATAACTTCAAGAGGAGGCTCCTATCTCTAGAATCATTCATAGTTGCAGAAGCTAAGATTGCAACCCTAATGAGGAGAATAGAGGCTCTAGAGACAAAAGCCAGCCAATGTCAACCAAATCAACCCACCACCATTCACAATCCGGGTTATTCATACTGTCATGCACCAAACTATGTCTTTGAAGAGTGCCATATTTTTCATACCCAGCAAGTGCCCCGGAACACCTGAACGCGCCTACTCACGGCCGCCACACAATCCCTACTCGTAAACATACAATCCCGGTTGGAGGAATCACCCAAATTCTCTTGGGCCCAGAACAATCTTCCCAGGCCTAATTTCTCCAACAATGTCACCATCCAAATCCTCCACCAAATTTTCCCAATCAAGCTCCATCTTCCTCCTCCCAAAGTTCACCAATGAAAAAGAAATTCAGAAAATTGGAGGAGAGCATGAAAGCTTTTATAAAGTCCCAAGCCGCTTCATGCAAAATCAGGGACAAACCTGAGCAACCATTCACAAGCTATATCGAGATTAGAAATACAGATGAGTCAGTTAGCTAGATCTCTAAGTGAAATACCAAAGGGTACTTTACCTAGTCAGCCGCTATTTAACCCTAAAAACTCTAATCAAGCGTATAAAATTCAGGATCCTTCAATCAACCAGTGTAATGCTGTTCACACACTTCGATCTGGAAAGAAGGTAGACAACCAGGTCTACCAACAGAAAAATCCTGTCCACATCAATCCTACTCCTGCCTCCACCTCTTCTAGCTCCTCCCAATCTGCTCCACAAACATCTGATGAGGACAAAACTGCTAAACAAGTTCATAAGCCTATACACCCTTTCCAATAGGCTTAGGAACAACAATAAGAATATGCACATGGAGAAGATACTTGAGATGTTTTAACCAGGTCAAACTGAATGTGCCTCTGCTTGTGAAGACACCGATTTTACAGGAGTATAGTTCTTATAATTTTCACCCTCGTTATCTCTTAGTGAGTCCGAGATGTCCCTAGGGCCAACGTCTATCAATTTTTAGCTAAGGCTTGGGTTGTGAGTGCACTTGGAGATTTTTTTGGGCAAAGGAAGGGTGATGAAATCCCCACCTTATCTTGTTTATTTGGGATTTTGCTCTTAATGTCAATTGTGCAAGTGTACAGTTTATTCACAATAAGGTAACACTCAAAGCGATAAATCACTCCAAATGTTGGTCCTATTCTATATGAATGCACACGTACCTTTTCTCTAGCACTCTTCAACAGAAATTGAAATGATTGAAATAGATACTGCCCTAAATGCAAAAGTCTAATCCAATTTCAATTAAGCAACAAGTGGATTTCTGTTGAGTTTATTACACATATAAGGTGAAGCATTCAAGGGAACTAAAAAAAATTTTGAAAGCAATTTTGAGCGGCTTTCGCAACCCTGTAGACGAGTTTTGTTAGTACTTCAATCGGAAAAACTCGCTTTTACACGAATTTTTCTGAGGGAAAATGAATCCTCGTGCAACTTCTTTGGCCACCACTTTCGCTTCCCGTGATAGTGAGCTCCTTGGTACTTCTCCTACACACAAGAACAAAGAAAATCTTTAGTATTGAACAATAAAGCCGTTCCCTCCCCGGCAACGGCGCAAAATTTTATTGGTAAAGCAAGCACAAAATAAGTAAAGAGAGTGTGGGTTGATGTTACTGCTTTTGTGATTCTTCCGTAGTAGCAAAGTGGCTATACGGGTCGTATCCACAAGGAGGGAGAGCAATGAAAGCTTGATGCGGCTTCTTTTATTCAAGAAAAGAGAAAGTTCCTTGTTTCGAATAAAGAATTTGAAAATGAAAATAAGTTTGTTTCAAGATATTTTGAATTGGTTTGCTTGTTTGTAAAGTGAATTTTTCTTAATGGTAAAAGTGCATGGCTAACTTTCTACTAAGTGCTCCCACTAATCCCTAACTTCTTGAAGATGTAGCCTCACGATGGATCGTAGGCAAGTAAAATCTTTATGCATAGGAACTATTCACGTTGGGAACGAATGAAAGTCCTTTTAACTTAGCTTTACATCGCAAAAACTTGGACATTCCCTTATCAAGATCCAATAGAAGGTGAGAATAGGGAAGACACAAGTGCACTAATGGTATCGATAAAGTTAAAAGAAAAATGTCTAATTTACAAAAATAAGTAAAGGATACGATCCATAGATCATCAAAAACCCTTAAGCATGAAATATAAGAAGCGAATACTTGTATGTAAGTTAGAGTTAGAACCCTCGTCTTAAGATATCGTAGCTCTCGTTACACAGGCTTATTTGACACTATTGACTCATTTGGGTTTATCAATCAAGTTGTTAGAGATTAGTGGGTTAGTAGTAGTTAGCCATGCTATGGAGGAGTTAGTTAAACATGGTAGTAAAGAAACAATAAAAGAAAAGAGGTAAAGAGAAAAGGAGTTACACTAAAACAAAGATAAAAGCAAAGGAAAACAACTAGACAATGGAAAGAAGAAAGATAAGTAGTTACTTGTATTAATTTGTCACCTTCCAAATACAACTTTTACACACTCTCTCTCTTTCACTCTAATGGCTAAATCAACTAGAAGAAAAGAAAAATAAACACAATTATAACTCCAAAATCAAATTAACATAAAGATCCTAAAGCTCTGGATATTCCCAAACTGAAGACCCCTGGGGGTATTTATAGGCACCAGGGGAAAGAAGGCCAGGGGACAACCCGTGGCCCGAAGCCAGGCGCGCGCCGCAACCGTATGGCTGCGAAAACGCGGCCCTGGCTACATTTCCACGGTCATGTCAGGGCGGCGTGCGCCAGGGTTTGGGCAGCATGTCGTCCCTTCTGTCTCCTGTCCACTTGATCTCCTGGATTCGTGATTTGATGCCCTGGGCTGACAAAATCTCTTCCCTAAAGTCAATGGCTATTTGGTAGGCCTTTAATCACCCATTAAATGGTGGTTTAGGGTCTTCTTCTTCATTTGCACACCATGGACCTAGGATTAAGCAAGCAAAGCTTTATTAGCAGAATTTTATATCAAATAAATATGAGAATGTGATAAAATTATGCAAAATAGAGACTAATCATACTCCTACTTTATATTCGCCAAATCCTCAGTGGAGGTTCCCTTTGTGGGAGGTCCTGTGTGGGCATATAGTGGAAATCCTTTTATGTGAAGGCGGGGACGTAGAGCAGTGGCTCGAACCTCGAACATATCTAGGTGTTTGCGATTGATCCACTATCTCTAAACTCTCTCTCTTTTATACCTTGCATTGTTTCATATCGTACACATATGCTTGGTATTGATTGTGTTCCCATACTTGTGTTGAACTAAGAGAGCTTCATATAGCACCTCAACTCTTATTTTGAGGAATAAGAGGAGTTAGTTCAGAACTCTTCACCGAAAATTCGGCTACACTCTTTGGTTACACATAGTGTGTTGCATTTAGTTTTTAATTCCATATCATTCATCACTAGATTAGCTCATACACCTATTCACCCCCATCTAGGTGCATTTACAATTGGTATCAGAGCCTACGCTCCTGATATTAGGTTTAACCACCTAGGAGTGATCTTGGCTAGCTAATCTAGATTTGCATTTGCACACATATTTGTTTACACACACTCATGGATTACCTTGCCCCTGCCATGTTTGATGTTTCTAACATCGAGATATGAAAGCTTAGGATGAGTGCCTATTTGAAAACCTTAGGTTTACATGTTTATCTTGCCACTATCAAGAAATCATATTTTGATAATGACAAGTTCTTAGAGGCCATGCATAAGCCCTAGATGCACTAAAGCATTCACTTAGCAAAGAATATTTATCTATGATTTCTCATTGTGATTCCGTTTTTGCAGTGTGGAACACTTTGACCTCTCTCAAACTACAAATGACGAACTATGTGGGAAAGAACCTTTGGTGGATAAGTCCGAACAAACTTACTACATGATCCAAAGGAATGACTCCCTTGAGGTAAATTCGGAAACTCATCTAGATGATTGTGCTAGTTCTTCAGGTGATGATCATATGGATGCAGATGCATTAAATGAAGAACTTTGCATAGTTTGTGAAAACTTGTTAAAAAATACAAACTTTTAAAAAAGAAAACTTTTAAAATAAAAGAAGAAATAAGGATTTGTTGTCAAAACTTGATTTGACTTTGCAAGAGAGGGATGAGATTTCAATTGAAAGGGACTCATTGAAATTCCAACTTGATCTTGTCTTAAATGAAAACAAAATTTTAAAAAGTAAAAATGATTGTGATGATGTTTTAAAAAAAATGAGGCTTTATCTTCAAAACTTAAAATTGTTTTAAAAGAAAATGATTCTTTGAAAAACAAAATTATTTTTATTTCAAAAGAACTAGATTTGGTTTCAAAGAAAATACTTCTTTGAAAAATGATTTAGATTCACATGTTTGCCATGTTAATATTGCTTTATCATTTAGTGTTTCTATTGCATGCTCCACTTTGTCTTCAAGTATTAAAAATGATATATGTATGTTGAAGAAAAGTGCTGATTGTTTGGGCTCCACTTTGAGCCAATGTGCTATGGATCACAAGAATTAGAATTCATGTTTCGAAAGAAACAAGCTTCACTTATGCATGCACACCATTCACGGCATACATATGCTTCTCATGTTCATACACATGACGCTATGTATGCTCATGTGTACACTTGTGCCACCTTGTAAAGTTTTGTTATGATAGAATACATAATTTAAATTTTCCAAACAAATTTGTTTGTGTTAGGAAAGGTGCTAACCCCATGGGCCCAATAAGATATGGGTACCAAAATTTACCCCTATTGTATTTGATATAGGTGTGGGCTCTTGCTTGACATGAGGGCATTGGTGCCTTGATGGTGATGCGTTCGGAGCTATATGGTGACACTTTTGGATGAATCACCTTCAAGGAGAGTTTTGTGGGAGGACCACCATTGTTTGGAGACCTAGAGATTAGTCCTAAAAGTTTTGGTAACTATCTCTAACTCCTTATTAGTTTACATGCTTTCATATTATTGATTTTTAGCATGTATTAGTTTTCATATTTTTTTTTGTTGTTCATTATGTTAAATGCAATGTTACTTAGACTTGAGATATACATAAGTAGTATTTGAGATACACCTATATTTATATGGATTATAACTTTTGTGTTCTCACTTTAATTTAACTATTGTGTATATCCTTACTCTAATGCACATGTATTTACCTTAATGATCATGTTTGATTATGATTTTGTACTTCATATTTTGATTACATGTTTAGATGTAGTTTTCATTAAAACTTGTGTATATACTTGTACAACTAATGAGTCACATTTAATTTTTATATGTTTGTGCTCAATTGCTCATTTGTACCCATTAGATGTACTAGTATAGCCTAATTTTGATGATTAGTGCATTCTAACTTGTATTCCCTACTTTTGTACATGTTTTTCATGATAATGTGTTTAGCTTCATGTATATGTTAGTTTTACCGAAAACCATTAGATATACATGTATACCCTTGAGTCACTTGCTTTTCATGCAATATTCTATTATGCACTCATTTGTGTTTAGGATGTCTAGGATACTTTTAGTTTTAGACATAACATACATATGCCTTGAAGTTAGTATTGTTTTGATGAAAATTAAATTTTTATGTATTTCATGTTTATAAAGGAATTTCATTGAGCTTAATGTCTTATTCTATGATTTTGTTGATTACATGATTCTTACACTCTTTATTTTTTGTTTACTCATGACTTTGTTTTCATGAGCTTTATATGTGCTTTACAGACTTTGAGTGTCAATTGTTGTGTGATTTTCATATTTTCATGGATATATTCATGTTTTATTCCTTACTTGAAGGACTTCGTACTAGTTTACAAGATTATCATAAAACTAGTTGCGTAATTCTTCATTTTGGTAGAGTTTTCAAATTATATTAAATTATTTTCAAATCATAATTTTGAAAACCCCTACCTTCAAAGGCGGATGGATGGGCGACCACGCCTTGTATGCTCTTATTGAATATCTATTTAAACATGTGCATGAAAGGGAGGTAGGTATGAGTTATACACATGAACTTCATCAATTTTTGATTTTGTATACTCATATATATTTTTCTATATATGTATGCTTCAAATTTCAAATAGTATCAATTTCAATTGGTATATTCATTTTCATACATATATATGATTTGATTGTGTTTACAATATCTTTACATTTTAAAGCACAATTATTTCTTGCTAAGCTTGTTTTAGCTCATAATGTCAATTATTTTTCAATTGGTATCTTAAACAAGCTTATGCATTGTTTTTATTAGTATTTCATAGAGGGGAGAAAAAATTCTTGTTTTAATTTTCAATTGGTATCAAATAAAAATTCTATTTTATCTTTCAATCGATTTTATTTTCAATTGGTATGTGCCTTTTATTTTCAATTGATATCTTACTCCCACTCTGTATGATGAAAAATACTTATTTTGGTATATACTAACATTTTCAATATTGGTATCAATAATCTTAAATTGGTATTATTCTCAATTTGGTATCTTTATTGCAAATGATTTGCATTTACTCAAAATTTGGGTTTTATTTTCAACTGACATCAAAAACCTACAATGTTTCATTTCCAATTGGTAAACTCAACTTAACTATTGGTATCAAAATTTGTTTTGTTGACTAATAAATCTCTAAATTTGTTTTAAAAAATTTCAAATATTTTCAATTGGTTTAAGAAATTTTGTTTTAAAGAAATTCTAGAAATTTCTAAATTTTGACTTCAAGACATTTGTTTGATATGTATTGCCTAAGTGCAAGGGAGCTTAACATCTTCTCTATGTATATATGTTGGCCCAAAGGCCTTCCACTCTAGTTTTGATGATGATCAACTCATATAGTTATGTTTACTAATATTCTTGTGATTTTGAGTTTCAGATCATTAGCAAGATATTAGTTTGGTGATAGCTTCAACAAGATGTTTTGGAAGTTTCACAAGTGATTCCAGGGCCCAAGCATCAAGATCATATCTTGCCTAGCTCATGGATGGAGTTTTGGATCGGTCTACTTGAAGATGGAGATCGTCAAGAAGACTTAGGTATCCTAATTTAGATAGTGTGTTTTAGATCCATATTGTAAAGTTTAGTATAGTTGATATGCTCAAGTGCACAATACACACCATTTCATGTTTTGGATTTGGTTTTCATGAATAGTTTGATCAAAACAAGTTTTATGTATATTAGATATGTTCTATTTATACATACATGCTTATCTTCTTAAACAAACTTATTTTGACTTTCCTATTCATGTATTGAAAAATTCAGTTTAATAAAAATACAAGTTTTGTTTTTGGTAAAAATGTTAAGATACAAAAATGGTTTCATATGCTTGATATTTGAGTAGAAATGTTTATCACATGTTAATATATCAATGCAATATGATAAAAACATTTTTGGGGATTTTTACAAGTTCTTAAAAGAATTTTTCAAAATATGTTTAACCCAGATTCTGACCCAGACCTGTCTATCAGGCCAGGCCGGTCGACCGATAGATCGACCGAACATTGGCCGGTCGACCCGTACGGCCGACCGACGTGCACGGCTCACCGACGTGCACAGAGCCGTGCACATCTGACACGCAGTGGGACGGTCGACCGGACGGTCGACCGTAACTGAGAGCAGTGCTCTCTGTTTATTTCGGTCGGCCGGACGGTCGACCAGTTTGCTCCAACGGTCGGATTTTTGACCGTTGGCGGTCGACCGGACGGTCGACCGAAGGTCTGTCAGACTGACAGATCAGCCTAACGGCTAGTTTCTGGTTTGGCCTATATAAACCCCATTTCTCTAGGGTTTTGGCCAAGATTTTTAGAGCTGATTTTCCCCCATTCTCTGGTTTTAAAAAAGTTTTCAAAAGAGTTTAAAGTGCTAAAAAGATTCATCTTTTTGTTTTTAAGTGTTTTGTTATTTTCAAAGAAAATAGGTTTTTAGGAACTGGTTTATTGTTCTTCATTTCCATATCTATTTGGTATTTTCTCAAGAGTTTTTTCTTTGATCAAAACACTTGCTTTCCACACTTGATCTATATCTTCTATCCTAATCTATTTAGGATCTTTGTTTTGTGGAAAAGAGAAGTTTGTGGTCTTTGTAACCACTTGTTGTAAACCCTCCTTGTATTTGTGAATCCCTCTTTGGTAGAGGTTGATCGGAGTGGTATTGGTTTGTATCCCTCTTCGGTAGAGGTGATTGAGTTGGTTGTTGGCTACGGGCCTTATCCCTCTTCGGTAGAGGTGGATTGCGGTGTATTGCCTCGGTGGCATTGTAAGGTTGAGAGAGGAGTTCGGTACTCCTATAGTGGATTGGAAATCCTACACGGTGGTGTAGGCGGGGATGTAGAGCTAGGTGCTCGAACCTCGAAACATATCTTGGCCTTTGCGTTTGATCCATTGTCTCTCTAACTCTCTCTCTCTTTACATTTGTGTTGTGCATAGCATCATTCTTATTGTCATATCATTCATATCTATTTGCTTGTGTTGTGCCTTGCATTTGATTCATATTGTTTATCCTTATATGCTTGGTTGCTTGGGTGTGCCTCACTTATACTTAACCACAAGAGCTTCACATAGCACCTCAACCCATATCTAGGGGAATCAAGAGGAGTTAGTCCAAAGCCCTTCACGGGAAATTCGGCTACACTTGTGTGTTGTATTAAGTGTGTTGCAAAATTTGCATTAGATTCCGCATTTAGTTTCTAGATTAGCACTTACACCTATTCACCCCCCCTCTAGGTGTTTTTCAATTGGTATCAGAGCTTGTGCTCCTGATATTTAGGCTTAACATCCTAAGAGTGAGATCCTTTGTTTGCTAATCTTGTTTGCATTTGTTTGTTTGCACACTCATATAGTTTATACCCATGGATTGCTTTGCACCTCCCATATTTGATGTCTCCAACATTGACACATGGAAATATAGGATGTCCATGTACCTAAAGACCCTAGGTTTGCATGTTTTTCTTGCGGCTACCAAGAAATGCTATCATGGTAATTGCAATCATATAGGGGCCAATGCACAAGCCCTTGAGGCTATTAGAAGCACATTATCTAAAGAATATCTTTTGCGTGTTTCTAACTTTGATTCCGCCTTTGCAGTGTGAAATTTGTTGACAACCACAGCCACCACCTCCGAGCTTCAATTGCTAATTCAACCGGAGGAATCTAGTGGAGAATCCGAGTCACAATGCTTCATGGTCCAAGGGAATGACTCCCTTGAGGTACAATCGGAAACTCAACTAGATAGTTTAGATGCTAGTTCTTCTTCATGTAATGATCATATTGATGCCCATGCTTTGAATGAAGAACTATCTATTGTTTGTGAAAAACTAATAGAAAAATATAATGCTTTGAAAAAGAAAAGTCTAGACCTTACAATGAAAATAAAATTTGATTTCTAGACTTGATGTTGTTTTGCAAGAGAGAGAGGAGATTGTTAATGAGAGGGATTCATTAAAATCTCAACTTGAACTTGCACTTAAAGAAAATAAATTTTTGAAAAACAATAATGATTGTGAAAATATTTTGAAGAAAAATGAAAACTTGTCTTCAAAAATTGATTTTGTTTTAAAGGAGAATGTTGCTTTGAAAAATAAAATAATTTCTATTTCTAATGATTTAGATGTATGTTTAAAGAAAAATGTTTCTTTGCAAAATAAAATTGATACACATGTTTGCCATGCTAGGGTAGTATCACACACTTCACCTATTGCATGTTCCACTTCTTCTTTGATTGAAAATGATATAAATTTAATTAAGAAGAAAATGGATTGTTTGGGCTCCACTATGAGCCAATGTGCCATGAACCATTCACGTTTGGAATTCTTGGTTCGAAAGAAACAAGTTCCATTTATTCATGCACACCATACACGGCATACACATGCTCCTCACGGACACACCCATCACTTGTATGCTCATGTGTACACTTGTACACATTGTGGACGTAAGGGCCACCTTGCTAGATTTTGCTATGCTAGATTACATACTTCAAATTTAGCAACTAAATTTGTTTGGGTTAGTGAAGGTACTAACCCTCATGGACCCAAAAGACAATGGGTACCAAAGACCACCCCTCCTATTTTTGATGTAGGTGTGGGCTCTCACATGACGTGAGAGTGATGACACCTTGGAGTGGATGCGTTCCGAGCCTCATGGAAATCATTTGGATGCATCACTTTCAAGGGAAGTTTGGTGGGAAGACCACCTTGGTTTGGAGACAAAGAAAGTTGCCTTCTAGATTTTGGTAACGATCCCTAACTCCTATTTATTGTTTACATGCTTTTCATATCATATGTTTATAGCATGTTTTGATGTTTATTGATCATTACGATATGCCATGTTAATTAGATTAGTGTTATACATGTTAGTTGTTTGAGACACCCATGTTTAATATGGACTTATATTTTTGTGTTCTCACCTTATTTGAACTAATTTGTATGACCTAGATCTAATGCATATGCATGTACATATTGATCATATATGATTTGTATTTCATATTTTTGATGTTTATAGATTTCTGAGAAAATACCATGATTATTGAATCCTTGACATACATGAATAGTAATTTGAGACACCCATATTTAAAATGGATTATTATTTTGTGTTCTCGTATTTGTTTAGCTATCATGTTTATCATAGGTTTAATAACATGTGAATTTTCTTAATAATCATGTTTAAGATTTAGCATGATGATTTTTATCATGTTTTGATGCTTCATGTCTTGAATATTTGTTTAGATGTTAGCTTTCATTAAGACTAGGATTTATACTTGTGCATATAATGGACCACAAATAAATCTATATATGTTTGTACTCGAATGCTTATTTGTACCCATTAGATGTGTTAGTATAGTCTAGTTTTGATGATTCATACATTTTTAACTTGTATTCCTATTTCTTGATTTGATTTATGTTTATGTGTTTTCATTTCATGTATATGCTTATTTTGCCAAACTTTAAGAAATACATGTATACCCCTTGAGTCATTTACCTTTCATGCAAATTTTTATTATGGACTCAAATTGTGTTTAGGGATATGTATGTATACTTCATGTTTGACAAAACATACATATGCCTTGAAGTATGAAATTTGATTTAAAGAAAATTTAGTTTTTCATGTTTACGTGTATTTATGTTTAACTTAATGTATATGTCCATCTTGTCCAAACTACTCTTATACATATACATTCCTTTTGAGCCACGTGCTTTCATGCATATATCATTGTGGACTCATTGTGTTTTGGATATGTATGTATACTGTAGTTTATATTAGACATACATATACCTTGAAGATTAAATAGTTTTGATGATTTTCATGTTTTAAGGAATATTGAGCTTAATTGTCATTTTCATGATTATGATCTTCACATTTTATTTATACACTCACATTTATTGTTTACTCATGTTTTGTTTTCATGAGTCATATTTATGCAAAATTGGATTAGAGTGTTGATTATCATGTGAATTTCATATTTTATGAAAATTAATTATTTTTATTCCTTACTTGAAGGATTTCGTACTAGTTAACAAAACTTTCAATTTTAACTAGTTCGTATTCTTCGTTGTAATATGAGTTATACCATGCTTACTTTGTTGTTTCAATTGGTATCTTTGAACTCTTTCAATTGGTATCAATTTGATCCTTCTGTATACTCATAATTGTTTATTGTGTATGTATGCTCTCAATTAGTATCATCTATTGGTGATTGGTACTCATTTTATCTTCATACACATATACATGTTTTTATGTGTGCTTATTATATCCCTATATCTTGAGCACAAGATATTATTTATGCTAAGCTTGAAAACCTTAATGGTTACCCTATTTCAATTGATTATTTTTAATTGGTATCAAGCCTACGCATTGTTTTAGTTTATATTTTATAAAGGGGGAGAAAACTTGATTTTGTATTTCAATTGGTATTTGATTTTCACTCCCACACTTTATGATTGAAATTTGATGTTTATGTTAAGCATATGATATCACAATTGTTTATATGCTTATATAAGAAAATACTCTATTTTGATGTCAAAATGTTTTATTTGATTGATTTAAATTGGTATCTCAAAATTTTGTTTAAAGAAAATATTCAAATTTTTAATTTATATTGACTATATGCAAGGAGAGCTTAACATCTCTTCTACATATAGATTCATGATGAGTGTCTTGTATTGAGGAGCTTGATAACTCTTCCTTATGTGATACACGTGTGTAGGGGGAGCTTCACTTCTCTCCTTATGCATTACATAATATGTGTTATGTGAATTGGGGCTTATCATCCCTTCTTCATGTAATGCATATGTGTAGGAAAGTTAACTTAGCGTCTTCCTCTTCATGAATGTATATCGCATATATCATTTATTGTTGTATGTTCACCTTCAATTGATATCAAAATGCACTTCATTGACATATATGTTTCATTTGGTATCTTAATTGAGTGTTCATCTTATGATTTATTATTCACCCCTTATTTACATCATTTGTGTTTTAGACAAAAAGAGGGAGAACATTGATTTGTTGTTTTTTAACCCTTTGTTGTTTCCTTGTTAGGACAAAAAGGGGGAGAAGGATTTGGATTTATATGCATGTCTTTGTATGCATTTATTTGTTTTTTAGAAAGATGAAAGAAAAAGAAAAGTTTTATTTGTTCATTTAATTGGTATCTAGAGCACCTTTCACACTTCATTGGTGTCTAGATAGAAGAATTGTTTATGTTTTGATTTTGTCTTACCCCTTTGTTGATGATTGACAAAAGGGGGAGAAAGATTTTGAGTTTATATGCATGTTTACGTTTTTGCATATATGATTTTTTAATTGGTATGTAGAGCATGCTTTGTTTAGAATATATCTCGGTATCTAGAGCCTTTATTGTTTATGCATTATCATTCATGCATATTTATTTTTATTTGTTTATGCATGAGTTAAGGGGGAGCTTCTTTGAAGCTTAACTTTAATCCATGCATATATATAACTCCATGAGTTTTGTCATCATCAAAAAGGGGGAGATTGTTGGCCCAAAGGCCTTCCACTCTAGTTTTGATGATGATCAACTCATGTAGTTATATTTACTAATATTCTTGTGATTTTGAGTTTCAGATCATTAGCAAGATATTAGTTTGGTGATAGCTTCAACAAGATGTTTTGGAAGCTTCACAAGTAATTCCAGGGCCCAAGCATCAAGATCATATCTTGCCTAGCTCATGGATGGAGTTTTGGATCGGGTCTACTTGAAGATGGAGATCGTCAAGAAGACTTAGGTATCCTAGTTTAGATAGTGTGTTTTAGATCCATATTGTAAAGTTTAGTATAGTTGATATGCTCAAGTGCACAATACACACACATTTCATGTTTTGGATTTGGTTTTCATGAATAGTTTGATCAAAACAAGTTTACATGGTTTATATGTATATTAGATATGTTCTATTTATACATACATGCTTATCTTCTTAAACAAACTTATTTTGACTTTCCTATTCATGTATTGAAAAATTCAAGTTTAATAAAAATACAAGTTTTGATTTTTGGTAAAATGTTAAGATACAAAAATGGTTTCATATGCTTGATATTTGAGTAGAAATGTTTATCACATGTTAATATATCAATGCAATATGATAAAAACATTTTTGGGGATTTTTACAAGTTCTTAAAAGATTTTTTCAAAATATGTTTAACCCAGATTCTGACCCAGACCTGTCTGTCAGGCCAGGCCGGTCGACCAATAGATCGACCGAACCATAGGCCGGTCGACCCGTACGGCCGACCGACGTGCACAGAGCCGTGCACGTCTGACACGCAGTGGGATGGCCGACCGGACGGTCGACCGTAACTGAGAGCAGTGCTCTTTGTTTATTTCGGTCGGCCGGGCGGTTGACCGGTTTGCTCCAACGGTCGGATTTTTGACCGTTGGCGGTCGACCGGACGGTCGACCGAAGGTCTGTCAGACTGACAGATCAGCCTAACGGCTAGTTTCTGTTTGGCCTATATAAACCCCATTTCTCTAGGGTTTTGGCCAAGATTTTTAGAGCTGATTTTCCCCCATTCTCTGATTTTAAAAATAAGTTTTCAAAAGAGTTTAAAGTGCTAAAAGATTCATCTTTTTGTTTTTAAGTGTTTTGTTATTTTCAAAGAAAATAGGTTTTTGGGAAACTAGTTTATTGTTCTTCATTTCCATATCTATTTGATATTTTCCCAAGAGTTTTTTTCTTTGATCAAAACACTTGTTTTCCACACTTGAGCTATATCTTCTATCCTAATCTATTTAGGATCTTTGTTTTGTGGAAAAGAGAAGTTTGTGGTCTTTGTAACCACTTGTTGTAAACCCTCCTTGTATTTGTGAATCCCTCTTTGGTAGAGGTTGATCGGAGTGATATTGGTTTGTATCCCTCTTCGGTAGAGGTGATTGAGTTGGTTGTTCGCTACGGGCCTTATCCCTCTTCGTAGAGGTGGATTGCGGTTGTATTGCCTCGGTGGCATTGTAAGGTTGAGAGAGGAGTTTCGGTACGCCTATAGTGGATTGGAAATCCTACACGGTGGTGTAGGCGGGGATGTAGAGCTAGGTGCTCGAACCTCGAAACATATCTTGGCCTTTGCGTTTGATCCATTGTCTTTCTAACTCTCTCTCTTTACATTTGTGTTGTGCATAGCATCATTCTTATTGTCATATCATTCATATCTATTTGCTTGTGTTGTGCCTTGCATTTGATTCATATTGTTTATCCTTATATGCTTGGTTGCTTGGGTGTGCCTCACTTATACTTAACCACAAGAGCTTCACATAACACCTCAACCCATATCTAGGGGAATCAAGAGGAGTTAGTCCAGAGCCCTTCACGGGGAATTCGGTTACAATTGTGTGTTGTATTAAGTGTGTTGCAAAATTTGCATTAGATTCCGCATTTAGTTTCTAGATTAGCACTTACACCTATTCACCCCCCCTCTAGGTGTTTTTCAATATATACATTTTTATTGGTTGTTTTCCTTCGCCCCTTTATTGAAGAATTGACAAAAAGGGGGAGAAGAATTTGGTGAGTTTATATATACATGTTTATTTCCTTATTTATGTATATATGTTTGTGTTTACTTTATGCATTTTATTGAATATCTTTATGTTTATTGCTATGCATGAGTTAAGGGGGAGATTCTATGAAGCTTAACTTTAATCCATGCATATATAACTCCATGAGTTTTGTCATCATAGAAAAGGGGGAGATTGTTGGCCCAAATGCCCATCACTCTAGTTTTGATGATGATTAACTCATGTAGTTATAGTTTACTAATGATCTTGTGCTTAATTAGTTTCAGATATTTGATCAAGATTTTAGTAGGTGATTAGCTTCAACAAAGAAGTTTTGGAGCTAACATATGTAGATTCAAGAGCTCGCGCGTCAAGATCGCATCTACCACTCGATTAGAGTCATGCTCTTTGGATCGCGTTTGGATCGAGTCGGCTTGGAGATAACAAGACCTCGGTTTGTTTAGTTTAAGCTTTAGTTTAGATATTGTGTAAGATAGATAGTGTTGATATGCTCAAGTTCACATACACACACAAGTTTCAATATGTTTGATTTTCGGTTTAACCAGGTTTTGGATTTCAAGTTCATACATATATGATTTTCATGAATAAATAGAATCAAAACAAGTTTACATGGTTAATGTATATTAGATTTGATCTATATACATTTATGCTTCATTTATTTAGAAAAACTTATTTTGATGATCCTATTCATGTGTTTGGAGTTTTGTAATTAATAAACTTATTTTTGGAATTCATGTCAAAACATAGATATATATTTTATATGTGTATTGGATTCTATCCATACACTTTATGCTTCAAATGTGTTTCAATATCATGTTTTTGTTATTATACAAGTTTTGAAAAATCGGATTTCCATTTCAAAGTTTGATTTTTGGAAAATACCGATTTTGTGTTTAAGCCTAATTTCCATATCACAAAAATGGTTCAGATAGTTTGTAATATGTGTTGAATTTTAGTCACACATATTTGTTCTTCAAATATTTTACAAGAACTTATTTTCGTGGAATTAATAAGATTTTATGGGATTTTATTGGAATTAAAAACTAAGTTTTTAATCCTTAATTAGCCGAGCCAGATCCACTGGCGGTCAACCGGACGGTCGACCGGACCAGGGGTTGGTCGACTGGACCGGTCGACCGATGTGCACTAGACGTGTACAAAGGCCAGCCAAGTCGGCCGGTCGACCGCACGGTCGACCGACTGAAAGCACCCAAGTCTCGAGTGCGGCCGGTCGACCGGACGGTTGACCGACAGCTTGGCCCGGTCGACCGGCCGATCGACCGGTGGCACAATGGTCAGAAAAATGACCGTTGGCCGGTCGACCGGAATGGCAATCTGTGTATTCCAGATAGCCAACGGCTAGAATTTTGAGAGGGTTATAAATACCCATCTCTTGGGCTGTTTTTCATAAGAATTTGAAGAGTAAAATTTTCCATCTTTACAAGTGTTTTAGCAACAAGTTTTCAAGAGTTTTTGAGCTAAAAGATTTATCTTTTTATTTGTTTTCAAGGGTTGAAAAAATCAAAGAAAAATACAGCATTTGGGATATTGGTTTTGATCTTCATTTCTATCTTCTTCTAGTGTTTTTCCCAAGTATTTTTTTTTGTGATTTGTTTTTCAAACACCTTGTTTTCTTACACTTGAGCTAGCATATCTATCCTATCTATAGGATTTTTGTTTTGTGAGAAAAATTGATTTGGGGTTTGTTGAGACCGCCAAGTGGCTTTGTGTTATACCTCTTGTGTAGAGATGATTGTGGAGGAGTTTAGTTTTGTTGGTATCCCTCTAAGTGTAGAGGTGATTGTTGTTTGACTTACTGCCTTATCCTTCTAGTGTGAGGTGATAGTTGTTGTGTCTTACCTCTTGTGTAGAGGTTGTTTTGTTAGAGAGAGGAGTTGTGTACTCCTAATTTGTATTTGCCAAATCCTCAGTGGAGGTTTACTGTGTGGGAGGTCCTGTGTGGGCATATAGTGGAAATCCTTCTGTGTGAAGACGAGGACGTAGAGCAGTGATTCGAACCTCGAAACATATCTCGGTGTTTGCGATTAATCTACTATCTCTAAACTCTCTCTCTTTTATACCTTGCATTGTTTCATATTGATCATATCATACATATATGCTTGGTATTGATTGTGTGCCCATACTTGTGTTGAACCAAGAGAACTTCATATAGCACATCAACTCTTATTTAGAGGAATCAAGAGGAGTTAGTTCAGAGCCCTTCATCGGGAATTCGGTTACACTCTTTGGTTACACATAGTGTGTTGCATTTAGTTTTTAATTCCGCATCATTCATCACTAGATTAGCTCATACACCTATTTACCCCCTCTAGATGTATTTACAAATTTAACCTTTTTTATTAAGATATTTGATCTGCATGTTTAAGAAGTAGCACAGTTTCAACTAACAAATTTTACTATAACAATTAGTTAGTGTACTCATGTAATTAATAAGTACACTCAATCCTTATAATCTTAATTCTTCTACAACCTCAAAACTCTCTCTATTACAAAAACCTTCAACCAAGGGAAGTTACCTTGAGCCGCTGACCGGGTTGGAGATTTAGTTGGAGGGTATCATGAACCGATTTTGATAACAGTAAATCCTAGATCTTGACATGAATAGCATCGTCATTTCTGGTCACAAAGTGTCCATGAGGAAACGATTCACTATTTCCATAGAAAGATCGTATACTGTTGATATTTACTTCATCTTTAAAAAATACGACATGATCAACTCCTTTCCACTTGCCTTGACTCTGTGACCTCCCTCTAGTTCCTTTTCCTCCTGCACGGCCCTTCTGCTCATTGTCACATTCATCCACATCCTTTTCCCTATTATCTGCAGCATCTCTAGAGCCTAATTCTAAATCATCTTTGGTTGATGTTGCCAATGGTGACTCATCTACTAAATTGATATCAGAAGCTCCTTCAGTGATAATAGGTTGTTGGCCAAGAGGAACATCTTCAGATAGTGTTTCCGACTGCTGTTCATCCTTAACGTTCTTTGTCATGTTAGCTAGAATTTTTTGTATTCTTTTTACTTGATTAGTTTTTGTTTTCCGCTGAGAAAGTAGAAATAAAATTAATCAATAATGAAATATAGCCTCTGAGATGGAGAGGGGGGTACTAGGGTTTGAGATGGGAGAAAAGAAAGGGGGAATTAATTTTATAGGAGAAAAGAGAGGAGGAATTAATTTCAAATTGGAGAGTATATCGGCGTGTATAACATAAGAGTTTTAAGGTAATTTGAGAGGAGTTTATTTACTAATTTACTGAATTTACTAACTAATAGGTCTACTTATCATTTATTTTGATTAAAATAACCTCACTTTTTTCTTAAATATGAATATCCTATTTTTAAAAACCGACTAAGGCCATTTTTTCTGTGACCCACATAAAATCTTTGTCTGTCCGTCTTTGACTACAAGAAAAAGAACAACATCAGTCCATCCTCTCTCTCTCTCTCTCTCTCTCTCTCCCCCCTCTGTTTTTTTGACCGATTGATCAATTTTCCATTCACATGGCATACTGGTTGTGATTCACTTGACATATTTGTTCAGAACTCATATGATTGGCTGTGGGGCCGGCCGCGGAAAGTCTACGTCATTTTCATTGGAATAGAAACAAGACACGATTCTCCGTGAGACTGCCTTCTTCCCCTTGCCACGCTTGACGGCTTGAGAAACATTAGTTGTCCTAATTTCTTTTGTATTCCTCTTCTCCTCAATCTTCTGCCCCAAATGAAATGAAATGGGACGGTTCTGCTCTCTTCTTCTTGCTCTTGTTCTTCTCTCTTTTGCGTCCAATGATTTTGTTCAGTCCTCCATGTTCACAGTGGTGAACAAGTGCAACTACAGAGTATGGCCTGGGGTGAGGACAGATAAAGAGACCTTCAGCTCTACGGGCTTCACCCTCGCTGCCGGCGAGAGCCGGACCCTGAGGGCGCCCGTGGGCTGGTACGGCCGGTTCTGGGGCCGGACCGGCTGCAAGTTCGACGACAACGGCCGTGGGAACTGCAGCACGGGCGATTGCGGGTCCGATCAGATCGAGTGCAATGGTGCCGGCAGTACGCCGCCGGCCACACTTGTGGAGTTCAAGCTCAAGGGGTTCAACGGGGAGGACTTTTATGATGTCAGTCTTGTTGATGGGTATGCAAAAAAATTATCTATTTATTTATTTTGTTTTGTTTGGTGTTATTTTTTTATTTTTGCTCATTGATTCATGGAAAGTTTGCTGCTTTACGTGTTTGTATGTGGTGGAATTGGGCATTTTCAACTTGGTCAAAATTTTCCGATCAATTAATCCACTCATTGTTTTCTCATCACCTCACACTTGTTTCCGATCAATGAATTATCTTCTAAATAGAATTCCCTCTATCCTACGAGTAATTGCTTCCAAATTGCGAGACTTATGTTGGCATGTGAGACATAATGTTCCTCCAACTTTGGTAATGTGAAACATTGAAAGCTGGGTCTTCTTGCAACCATTAAAAACACCGTGATTGCTCAGGAATTCTGAGTTCTCTCATCTTCGGAAAGTTAAACTTAGGCTAATGGTCTCAAGGAATTTGAGGAAGTTCACTGCCTTGAAGAAATTCTTTGGATGCAAAGATCTCTGGTTGTGGCTTGGCTCCAAGATGGGAACACAGTATTCCTCCACCGAATTGCTAACACTGGTTGTCATATTAATTATATCCTCAAATTAATCATGACGCCTTCCTCTCTCCCCACTTATGAAGCATGGACAATTTAAAGCGAGTTTCTTGTTATGTCGGACATTGTCACTTGTATGAGACTTGCCTGGCACGTATCAGACACTTTGAAATCATGTTGGACTTTGAAAAATTACAAACTTGTGTGTCAGAACCTTGTTGGCTAAAGATAAATCTAAATTCATGCGTTGGACACCTAGGACTTCGTGTCACCTAAACAAGACATAAAAAAGGTCTCTTTAACCATGTCTGAGGTTTCACCTGTTTCGTCTCGGTTTCAATAAGATCAGTCCGAAAGTGACATGTAGTTTTGGTTCGTTAAGTTTTAGCTGAACGCATTTGTTATCCATCATTTCCTTAAGTTTCTTCTATTAGACATACTTAAAGCTATTGATCGAATTTGTCACGCCTTTCCTTGAAAAGGCACGAGAGATACCCATAGTGGCCTTTGCCTTGTCAATTGGAAGGTGGCTTGCAAAAGAAAGAATCGAGGAGTCCACAGTGTCATTGACCTCCATCATTTTAATGTGTTATTGCTTACTAGTGAATGTGGAAGGTTATTTACTCACCCAGAGTTGGCCTGGGGCCGACTCATTCTTTGTCTCAGTTTGTTCCAATCCCACCATGCGGTTATGTTTCTTCCTTTTGGTGGGTCAGAGCAAGGCAAGTAGAACTCTCTTTTAAGGGAAACCGCATCGTGTTGGGCTATGGTGACTCCGCTTCTTTTAGCATTATCACTGGATTGCTGAGGATTTCCTTGCTAGTCTCTTCCTCGCCTCTTCGAATTAGCGTGGGACCCAGATGACAATGCCATTTCACATACATCTGCCATGTATTCCCAGCCCGAACTGCTTCTTGCTCACCTCTGCTCTCACACTAGATTGATCAACCTGACACGTTCATAGAAGCTTATCTTCACCTACACAATCACTATACTGCTACCTCACATGAGATGTATCTCCAAACCCTGCTTTGTGACTCCTAATGGTCCGCACATTCTGCACTCAAGATTTACATCAATGTCTGGCCTATATTCTTGAACAAGCTTCTGAATGTGAATAACCACGCCAAAATAAATAAATAAATAAAATTTTCTTCATTGTTTCTTTCACGAGGGAAATTTAGGGAGTTGTAGAGCGCATTTTTGTGATTTCAATCAGTACATTTTCTCACAGGTTCAATCTGCCAGTGCTAGTTCAGCCTAAAGGTGGGGCCAGTTCATGTGATGCCACAGGATGCGCGGCTGACCTTGACAGCAGTTGCCCAAAAGAGTTGAAGCCGGCAAATGGGGAAGGGTGCCTCAACGCCTGCGTCGTATTTAAGACGTCGGAGTATTGCTGCACTGGGCAGTTCTCAAACCGGAGCACTTGCAAGCCAACTGTGTATTCAAAGATGTTCAAATCGGCATGTCCAAAAGCGTACAGCTATCCTTATGACGATGTTACATCTACCTTTACTTGCAATGGTGCAGATTATACTGTCGCATTCTGTCCTGATTCAATACCAAGGTGAGATAAATGGTTGACCAAGGTGAGATAAATGGTTGCTAACACTTAGTCTGTGTGTAAATATTTTCAAACAATATTTCTTGAAGATGAGAACTGTTTGATTATTAACATTCTTAAATAGAATTTCATGAAACTTGATTTCACGACTTCAGTCTGAAAAAACAAAGGGTAAGCTGAAATTTTTAGTTTTTCCACTGAAAGAAAAAAGCCGATTTAAAAAATAATAGTTTTGGCATGGAATTTTAGATATTAACTAACATAATTTTTTTGCTTGTGCTTTGTTCTTTTGCACTCTAAGATTTCCGACCTTGAGATGACAAAATTGACTCTCTAAGCTCTCTTAATCAGTTTAGCGAACATACATGGAAAAATTATTTATTTCTATTTATTCTCTTGAGCAGCAAAAATGTGAACACCCTATCACCTGGACCATCACCTGGACCAGATTCACCACCGATAGAATCACCACCGATAGAATCACCACTGATAGATTCATCATCAGGACATTCAACAAAAACAAGAAAAAGGTTCTAGCTATTGTGTTGAGCTTGGTTTCTGGGATGCTCCTGGTTGCCTGTTTGGGATGTTTCCTATGGTTCAGAAGAAAGAAAAAGAAAAGTAAGACTTGAAAACTTTTTTATTGCACATTGATGTTCAAATCTTTAATATTGCTCTTATTAAATGATAACTATTTTGCCTTATTATGTGCTAGATGCCACGATTTTCCTCAGAGAGAAGGCAAGTGAAAAAGCGAGGGAAGATGGGCTAGAGCTTCCTTCCTTTGATTTTCCCACTATTGCAGCTGCCACAGACAACTTTTCTGATGCGAACAAGCTTGGAGCTGGTGGCTTTGGCCCTGTGTACAAGGTGAAATTTTCTTTCAGCTGTCTCTCTCTCTCTCTCTCTCTCTCTCTCTCTCTCTCTCTCTCTCTCTCTCTCTCTCTCTCTCTCTCTCTCACTTCTCTTACAGAATCAACCCATTGTGTGCTTTAGAAGCCAATAATCATTAAGACTGGTTCTAACCTATATGTGCATCCTCTATGATGACAAGCTTATATAACTAAAACTCTTCGCATAAGTGTCCTCCACCATGAATAAAATCTAATATTTCATCTAGATCAGTAGCTGTCATACAACATAATATGATATGGTAAAAATAATTATTTTAGATTTCTTTTTTCTTAGATGAACAAAAATAAGTTGGAGAGTAATATGAATTTTTTTTTGTGCTTTGGTAAAATACAGAGAACCCTTTTTATCTACTGCAATGTTTAATTCGTATGATTTTTGAAATACAACAAAACAAGTATTCTCTAATCATCTAATCATTATTACAGTACTCCATCTATTTCTCAAGTCACAAGAGAGAGGTTACTCAAAAGTGTTCGACCCCATTTTACCCGTAATATGAGAACATGAATCTTTTGAAAAATCTTGAACTTTCCTTATTATCCCTTCCAATCAGACTCTTATTTTGATAAATATAACTTTCCTCCATCTTCCGGTTGACAGCGTAAATCTATTTTTTTGTTTTTAGGAAAGAACCGGGCCTGAAACTCAAAAGACCCACTCCAATATCTAGATTGTTTAAAAAGTACATAAAACTTTACCTAGAAAGCTGGCAGAGGAGGACATGTAAGAGGGTGAGAGAAGAGAACAACCTCATCATAAAATCTATTCTTTTGCAGCCCCTCTTTTCCTCCAACTTTTTCCCACTTTCTCCAAGTCCCTCTTTTCTCAGATCCTTCAACTTCCTTCCAAATGGTCCAAGACAAGTTGGCTAAGTTTAATCATATAAATGATAAGTATCCTTCTTGAACATCAAATCTCCAATTGCAGTGCTTTAAATCTTTGACAAAAATTCAAATGAGAATTTAATTGTGATTAAAAGAGAGTGAGGAGCTGGATATGGGCTTAGGTAAAGGAAATATGGGTTAGAATTCAGGTTGGATTAGAAGGCTATCAGAGTATGGTCTTTTCTTATATGTAATCATGTTCAGGAAGAGAAGTGATATATTATTTTTTTTTTCAGAAAGACAATTTATTTTATACTTTTTAATATCCACTATCATCATCACGTGTGTGGCTTGTGAGGTCTCTAGTAAAGTTGAAGACAATTACATGTTAAATTGTGAGTAGATAAAAGTTAGCAATACATGAAGGAAGTTTCTTTTTTTTTTTTTTTTTGGAATGAACAAGGTGGGTAAGTCGCATCCTCTTGTCTATGGAGTAGAAAATTCCTCTATATATGATGGTAAAGCCTTGAAATCAAGATCTGGAGTGTACTAATTTTATTTTTAAAAAACTTTAGAACTTGTGTTAAATATATTTAGCAATATTAGTTCAACGGATGCTTCCTTACATTTTCTAATTATATATTTAAGGAGTAATAAAATTTGTAAATCTTTTATCTAATTATTGATGTCACAATTTTCAGGGAAAGCTCGGAGAGGATCAAGAGATAGCGGTGAAGAGACTTGCGAAGACATCACAACAAGGTGTTATTGAGTTTAAAAATGAGGTTATGCTTATCGCCAAACTCCAACACAGAAACCTTGTTCGACTTCTTGGTTGTTGCATCCAAGGGGAGGAGCGGATGTTGATCTATGAGTACATGGTTAACAAAAGTTTGGATTCTTTTTTATTCGGTACGTAGCTGCCTGTTCTAATGTTCTAAATTTTAAATATTCTTTTTTAGGAGTAACGAAAAAAATACCCTCCTTTCCCATGTGAATTCTACCATAATACGTTAAATAGGTGCATGGTGATCCATTCAAATGGGACAAAAATTGAAGGGTGCAACCATGCATGGCTCAGAAGGGGCACATTCACACAACACAACACCCCCCACCCCCCCGCGCTCCAAAAAAAAAAAAAAAAAAGAGAAATCCCTAATTAGGATTTTCTTCTAGTTAAAAGGGTTCGCAATGCTCTGTGTGCTCCCTTTTCTTCGGAATTTAGGAGTAGAGGATTGCATTTAATTACTTTCCCTCCTTTCCATAAATAATACCGATATAGTGAGAAATATGAAACAAGCAAACACACCAATATTTAAGTGGCTTTGCTCTATGCCTGAACTCAGGGGATCACATTATAAGACTCCACTATGAAAAGAATACAATATCCTCACAATCTTTGTTCTCATCTCTCTTTATGTAGTTTCTTTCCAACATTCTTCCCAAAAAAGAGGCAACCTTAAGCCCTATCCACTTTGTTGACAAATTCTCTCATAATTTCTCATCATACATTTATAGAGAATTCACTAAAGATTTCTAAATTAGTTTGGAGTACTCATTTAGTTCCCATTCTAATAAGACTCCCTATCATCTCTCTTCTCAAAAAGGACTTCTCAAATAAATCATTAAAAGTTGTCAAATAAAATTAGACTAAATTACTCACTTTGACTAGAATTTTAAATCACACCTCTCTTTGGTGGCCCACCTTAGACCAAAATTTTTACTCTTGTACGTCGACTTTACCTAAGTTCCTTTATGTTTTGTACCTCATTTTCACATGACTAAATTTTCACCTGACTTGAGATTCAAACTCAAACAATCATCATACTCATCTCAAGAGCCCATGATCATTCTTGCTGCTTCACCTAATCATGTGGATTTCTTTACCCACTTTAAATCATGAGCCATTGTTTGAAATATCTCCCGGTACTTGATATATTCAACCGATACTGATATTTTCTATACAAGTGAGAAAATACTGATATTGACAATACAATAAAGATGAAACAGTTGACAATGTCTGATATTTCTGATTCCGATATCAAAAACCTATGGCCGATCCCAGTATCAGGATTTCAATCCTCGTCACTAACCATCTAGAAACCTCCTAAGTCACTTGGAATCCGTCTCATCCAATTTCTCATAAACTACCATAATACTCAACCCCCATCTTATAATTACCTTAAGAAAACAAGATCACTATGCAATCATTAGGGGTAGTAGTGGGCCGGCCCGGCCCAAGACACTATGGGGCCAGTACGAAAAATTTTGATACATGGATAATGAAAAGAGGACTTTGGCCATATCTTGGGTCGTTAAATTTGTGACCCAATTAATTTCGCGTTGTGTTTGGGCTTTGCCTTGGCCCAACACAGCACGACCTAGTCATGGCACGACCTATTCAGGGCACAAATGGAGCTTCATTAGATCAATATGATATGCTGGAACGATTACATGTACTGATCTTAACTTTTCATCTAAATTAAATTAAATTGATTTTAGCCCCTCATCTAATTAAATTAGATCTCATATTCTCATCTCATCGAATTTAACCAGATGACTTGACAAAGTAGCTATAGAAGTTACAGACTTTTTACTGATTTCTTTAGGTAGTTAGATTTTATTCCTATTTGTCTTCATGTATGAATTTATACGACAAAGTGACTGTTTTAAGGCATGAAGTCAACACATTTAGGTACAAAGTAGACACAAAATAATAGGCTCAAATCTGGCACGAATGGGCTAGTACTGTGCAAGCACAAACAAAGACACAAATGCATCAGCTCAGTAACCCGTGAATTGGTATATGGTTATATTACGTCTAAGCCCATACAATACTCTTCGTCGTGCTTGGGCCTAGGTGCTTTTACATGAATTATGCCTAGGCTTGGTAAGGCATGACACGACACGACCCACTTCTAACCCTAGCAATCATCACACAAAATCCTTACTCAATTTAACTAATCAAAATTGGAGATTAATTAGCTAATTAAGATTTGCATAGCATTATCCTCCTTTCTCTTATTTTCCTTTTTTTTAATCAACTTCTATCTTGCATGCAAAAACTCTGAACCTATTTTTTGCACACAAACCAAAAACAACAGGTAAGAAAAGAGAATGCATCAAGATTTACTTGGTGCTCCACACCTTTATCCAAGGAGGGCACACCTCAAATATTCTTTTCTAGTAAAGATACAATGTTAATATGTTAGAAGACCTGTAAACAATCTCTCCTCCCATTTCTCTTTTATATAATCTCATATCTTCTCATGCAACAGGGCAGGTAATCCTTAAAGCCCATCCACCTTATCGTCTAATTTTCTTATAATTCTTGTCTTATATTCCTAGAAACTCACCAATATTTTCTAAAATCAGGTAGGAATACTCATTAGATTCCCTTCCTAAAAGACTATATTTTTGCAGTGGGTAATTCTTAGAAAATCAATCCATGCATCAAAATAGGGAAGTTGATGTAATCAAATCACAAAAAAAAAAATCAATTACAAACACAGTGAATTATGTGGAAAACCCAAAGAGGGAAAAAATCATGGAGAGGGAGAGAAGTTTCACTATGTCAATGACGATTACAATAGGATTCTCTGAATTCCGGTGAACGTGAGGTCCCTTTCCCATTGGAAGGGATCCTCTACTTATACAAGTCATGCCAAATAGATAGAGTTAGGGAGTCCTGCTCATTTTGAACACCTAAATTCCTTATCTGGCTTAGGATTGAGCCGAACGGCTCGGTTTGAATTGGTGTAGGACAGAGTTTATCTCTATCTGGTGATTCGGGCTCGACTGTAATAAGGATGAACTGCCTCCGAGAAGTTGCTATCTTATTTGAATTAAGATTGAGCTTGAGGATAGAGATCTCTGTAATCAGATCTGATTCTTATATTAATCTTTTGACCTGTTCGTAATCCAAACAAGGTGATGATTTCAGATTAACTGTTCCGGAAGTAACCACGCGTCGCATATCCACGAGAGGCTCGATTGACACGCGTCGTGATCTCGAGCGGTCAGAAAGTGACCACTACATATGCCTCCTCTACTCCTTCAGGAAAAGGTCGGGAACGCTCCCTCGGGGGACTTAGGTTCCCGGAGTCTTCGATGTAGATAGGGGAGCATAATGAAATGAGAACTTTTTGGACCTAAATTTAAGGTATTCATTGTTGCTTCGGAGTTTGTCGTGTAGTGGCGTGCGCAGCGATACAGTCTGGCATGGCTTTAAATGTGCGTTACATCCAGTGTTGCACCGATCAAGCTACCGCCTTTCGTGCAACACTGTGTTCGAGGTGGGTGCTGCATATCTCGAGTGGCGATGTTGGGAAGGTAACCGTCTCTTATGAAGGTGGCGCTTTTCGAGGAGGCATGGCGCATCTGGCGACGGTTCGAGTCCCTTCTTTTATGACACGTGTAGGATCCCAAGTGAAGCGATGCTTAATCTTCTTTTGGGATTAGGAGCCTAGGAGGTTGGCTCTTGGGCTTCTTTCCCATATATGTAGGATGAGACTCCTCAGGAGGGATCTGAGCTGCCTTCTGAAAGTCTTTTACTGTTTTAAAGGCTTGTTCTATTATGCAAACAATGATATTTTCTTTGTCCATTCAATGGAGGAAGGAGATGCAATGGGTGGTGTTGCCTACTGCGCTCCTAATATTTAGGAGTCTATTCGTCGAGGAGTCTCAGTTCTTGTGATGGGCTCGTCTAGCAGTCCCAGTTCTCGCGACGAGGCCCAATTGCAAGGATGGACAGGGAATGAGCTATCTTAAGCTTGGTCTGTATGTCTGGCCTTTGGTCGGAGCAGACTGGGGTGAAGTTTGTTCTTGCCCCCTTTTTCTTTCCTCACATCGAGCGTGTAGTAGGGAGCATAAGGGTATTCGACGACGACTTTGATATCAGGGGCCGATCGTCTGTGCCCTCATGGGGTGCCGCCTCCTTGTCTGCCTTTGCTCCGTAGTTACGGTCTTGGTATAGCTTGCAGGCTTCGGTCTGCAATATTGTCGTGGTTCTCTTGCTGTGGTCTTCCTGAGAGTTCTCGGTATTGTCGCTCGTCCGGCTCGGGGGATTGCTCGTTTAGGAGTTATAACCAAGACACGACCGAGGATGTGACGAGTGTCCCTTGTTTATGATCGTGACCTTACTCTTCGGGGGTTATCTAGCTTCGTAGCACCAGAAATGACTCAGTGCGTGGCCTCCCTGGTGGGGGTCTGCTAGGGGGTTTTCAGTTGGAGAGAAGCCCGCCTGTTAGGAGTGAACTTCGTCTTTCAGGGGTTCCTCGGGAAGTTATCCGCTAGGCTGTAGAAGATTCAAATGAATTGATTTCGGAGAGGTTTATCGGGCAAGGCTCTGTCTTTCAGGAGGTTCCTAATGGGTTGCCTTTAGGGTGTAGAGAATCCATCAGGCCTGCTCAGGCAGTCACCAGGTTCTAACCCCGTCGTTGGCTGGACCTGAACAGTCGGCGTGGGCGAGCCTCCATCTGTTAGGAGGTTCCCGAGGGGCGCCGTCAGGGTGTAGAGGACCCGTCTAGGCTGTCTGGAGGTTCCCCGAGGGGCACCGTCAGGGTGGAGAGGACTCGTGTAGGCTGCGGGTTGCTCAGGCAGCGTGGGTGAGCCTCCATCTTTCAGGAGGTTCCCCAAGGAGTGCCATCAGGGTGTAGAAGACCTGTATAGGCTATCTTATCTTCATCTGGTGGGTGCATCCTGATCTGATTATAGCCTGAGTAAGCGTCCATGAAGTTAAGAAGCTCATGTCCCGCCGTAGATTATATTATTCCTCAGAGGGGATAACTGTCCTTTAGACAGGCTTCGTTGAGATTCGTAAAGTCAATACAGACTCTTCACTCGTGTTCTTTTCTTCGCGAGGATGGGATTAGAGAGCCAGTCAAGGTAGAATGTTTCTCGAATGAAGCCAGCCTGGATTAGGCGATCGACCTCATCGCTGATGGCGCGACTCCTTTGCTTGTTCATTCTCCTAGACTTCTGCTTTACCGATTTAGTGTCCGCCCGTATAGAGAGCTTGTGACAGATAACTTCAGGTTCAATCTCCGGCATGTCACCGGAGACCATGTGAATACGTCTGTATTCTCTGATAAGAATTGTTTGAACAATACTTTCTCCTGTGGATGCAGGTTTGAGCCGATTCGGAGGGTCCGTTCGGGGTGATGGGGATTTACCCGAATAACTCCGGCTCTTCCTCAATCATGCTGTCAGGATTCCCCGACTCGGTTGGTGAGTCGAGGTCTGGGTTTTCACCAAACTTTGATTGCTATTGATTAGCAATCCTCTTCTGTTTCTTATCCACATGAGATTCTTCATTGGGGTCTGCTCGAGATGCTTTTGGCATCCAAACCGACCTTTTGCGGGCAACTGCAGCAGCTGTTCTGGCCATCGCTTAGTCACCCCTTATATTGGCTATTTCGGATGGTGTGGGGTACTTCAGCAACTGATGATGGGTGGACGGAATCGCTCTCATCATGTGGATCCACGGCGTTCCGAGGATGACGTTATAGGGGATGAGACTTCTAGGATGCAGAATTCAGTCACGATGTTGAATGGATCGGCTCGGACAGGGAACTCGACAGTGCCGGGGGAACATGCCTCGTTCCCGTCGAATCCGTAAAGAAGCGACTGGGTTTTGGGAATGATCATTTTTCGGGCCAGCTCGAAAGTATCCTCCATTCGGTCGAGGGCGTGGCCGTAAAGGATGTTGGCGCTACTTCCCTCATCCACTAGGATCTTCAACACTTTACAACATTCGATTTGCGTTGTCACGACTAAGGCATCGTTGTGCGGAAAGTGTACGGCATATGAATGTTCTTTTGAGAAAAGACTGGCCCACCGGGACGTAGGGTGCGAGTTACTATTACTGGATGACTGTCCCTGCAGGCTTCATTGACGTAGAGGGTCCTCTCCTTGATGGTAGTGCCTTCTATCGAGGAGTTGCTGAAGATGGCGTTTACCTCTCGGTACTGGACAAGGGTGCTGCCAAGGTGATCGGTTGGGGTCTCGGGCTGCCTTTGCACTCTTAACCTCCAAGGGTAATCTGGGATTGAGAACGAACTCTCGGAGGCATCTCTCATTGACCAAGTCCTGGAGGTACCGTCGTAAGGTCCGGCAGTCCATCATGAGGTGGCCCCTTCCATCATAGAATGCATAGTAGTCACCAGACCCTGGCCCTTTTTGGTTAGGAGGGGTCTGGCCGGACGCCTGACCCAAGGTTGGTCTTTGATGGCCATGAAGATCTGGTCATCGGTACGCGGAATAGGTGAGGTCGCGCTCCGCTCACCTCCCTTGCCGGATTCGATAACGCGCCTTGATGGCTTGTGGACGATGAAGAGTTGTGGCTCGGATTTTCCTCGGGAGAAATTGTGGCTTCAGCTTCTCGGTCTCGAGGCCTTGTCTCGGGGAGCGGCTGAACATAGTCCGGGTCGTCTCTTCTATTTGAATATACTTCTGAGCCCGAACAAGAATATCCCTCATCCTGGCGACGTTTTTCACTAGGTGTTTGTAAAAAGGATTGGTGACCTGCAGCCCGCTAATGAAAGTGGCGACGGCCACATCCTCGTTGCAATTGTATATGGCGATGGTCACATCCTCGTTGCAGTTGTATACCAAGACTATCTGACTCTGAAAATAGTTAACATAGTTCTTCAAGCTCTCCCCGACTTTCATTTTTACTGTGAGGAGGTTGTTGCTGTTCCTCTGGAATTTCTGAGAAGCAAACTGGTTAAAAAATGCCTCGGTCATCTCACGGAAATTCCGGAGCGAATTCCTCGGGAGCGAATAGAACCAGTGGTAGGCGACCCCTTGAGGCTTGATAGGAATGCTCGGCAGAGGAGGTCGTCGTGCGCGTAGACCGCCATCATGTCTTGCTACTGGTGGAGATGGAGTAGGTCGGAGGTTCCCGAATAATGATCAAAGGATGGCATTATAAACTTCTTTGGGAAGCGGAGCGAGGTGATCTCTCTTAATAACGGGGAGTCGGTGGGCCTCAACCTGCTGTAATTTATCCCTGAGAACTATTGACTCCCTTGGTTGAGTTGCTCCTGAACTAGGTCCGCTATGTCCTCAATCCGAGGGAACTTTGGCGTTCGAGAATGCCAAGTGTCCTCGAAGTCCTCTTCATCTTTGTAGGTCTCTGATCGGATGCGCCTTGAATTTCCGGTGGAGTGAACAAATTCCTGTGTGCATGTTGGCGAAAGGGGGCCTGCGGGTTTCTTCCTACAGTGGGAGAAGATCGCGACCCCGTTGTACTCTGATCTGTTTGGGCAAACGTGTCTGGACACATGTTGCCACCTCTTTCTCACGGGTGACTACTGCACGGAGACGGATCATCTTCGTGCGCTGATTCTCCAACTGCTTCCGCATGGAGGAAAACATCTGGAGGAGTTGGTCTTCGTTGAGCGAGGCGTGGGTTCGACGGTCTGCCTCCTGAGTAGCGACACAACAGTAGGATGTGAGTCTCCGCGTCTGAGATGTGGACTTCTGATAGGGTGGGCAGACAGTTTGTTGGTTCTGCTACCCCTATCGCTTTCACCGCTTTCTTCGGAACGACGGGATCGACCGCAGTCTGGTTGACACTCTTCCTCGATGAAGCCATGTCAGTCATGTTGGGTAGTTTCGGATGGAGTAGGGTATTTTGACGGAGAGGTCTCGAGTGTGACTTCAAAACTTCTCAACTAAAGCACCAAATGCAGTGGGTAATTCCTAGGAAATCAATCCACGGGAAGTGGATGTAATCAAATCACAGAAAATGCCAATCGCACACAATGAATTACGTGAAAAACCTGAAAAAGAGACAATCATGGAGAGGGAGAGAGAAGTTTCACTATGTCAATAGCGATTACGATAAGGTTCTCTGGAGTCAGGTGAACGTGAGGTCCTTTCTCATTGGAAGGGATCCTCTATTTATACAAGTATTGTCAAATAGATAGAGATAGGGAGTCTTGCTCATTTTGAATACCTAAATCCCTTATCTGGCTTAGGATTGAGCCGAGCGCCCCGGCTTGAATTAGTGTATGACAGAGTTCATCTCTATTTGGTGTTTCGAGCTCGACTGCATATAAGGTTGAACCGCCCCTGAGAGGTTGCTATCTTATTTGAATAAAGATTGGGTTTAAGAATAGAGATCTTTGTAATCGGATCTGCCTCTTATGTTAATCTACCGACCCATTCACAATCCAAACAAGGTGATGATTTCGGATTTACTGTTCCGAAAGTAACCATGCGTCGCATATCCACGCGAGACTGGATTGACACATGTTGTGATCTTGGGCGAGTCAGAAAGTGAACACTACAATTTTGTTAGGAAATTAATCATATTCCTTTTTCAGAAAGGACTCCTTTAATAAATCATCAAAAGTTACCAGAATACCCAAGTGACATTAGAGATATTTAACAATAGGTACTCCAATAATTTAAGGAAGATCCAACAAGCGATTTTTAGTTTCTATGAATTCAATATGTTTTCTGTGTTATTTTTTATGAACCGAAGCAAAACCGTAAGTCTCTGTAGATTTTCTTTACTTGTTTCAGATAAAGAGAAGGCTGCATTATTGGAGTGGAAGACGCGATACCAGATAATCATAGGAATTACTCGTGGACTTCTCTATCTTCACCATGACTCTAGATTTAGAATCATTCACAGAGATCTCAAAGCTAGTAATATTCTCCTGGATAAGGATATGAATCCTAAAATTTCTGATTTTGGTATGGCAAGAATTTTCGGAGGAGATGAGACAGATATCAATACAAGAAAAGTTGTTGGTACATAGTAAGTATGAACGTGTGCACGCGCATGCGCCCCTGTATGTTCCAAATTCTCTCTATGGAGAACTCATATGATTATTTTCTGGCCAATTACAGTGGATACATGTCTCCTGAATACGCATTGGATGGGAATTTCTCAATGAAGTCCGATGTATTCAGCTACGGTGTCGTAGTTCTAGAGATTATAAGCGGACAGAAGAACAGAGGGGTGTACGCTCACTCCCCTTACCTAAACCTCGTGGCACATGTAAGTCACTCTTTTACTCTCCTAATATGTTTGGAATAGAGCACTATTCTGACATTCTGTACTTTGGTTCAGGCTTGGGATTTATGGAATGAAGGCAAAAGCTCACAGCTAGTTGATGAAACAGTGAGTGATTCAGTTTCTATGAACGAAGTCTTAAAATGTATTAAGATAGGTTTATTATGTGTGCAAGAGCGTGCAGAGGACAGACCGTTGATGTCAACTGTAATCCAAATGTTGGGTAGTGACATTGCTTCATTGCCACAGCCTAAGAAGCCTGGATTTATCGCGAGAATGGATCCCGTTGAAACAAATAAATCTTCAAGCAAGCAAACATCAAATGAAATGACCATTTCTTTGTTGGATGGTAGATAGGTATTTGTTCTAGTCTGCCCCAATGAATTTTTGTTATTATAATTTAATATATTTTGGTTTCTTTTAATTGTATTATTTGTCTGTATACTTTTGTAAACATAAATTTTTTTAGCATAATTTTGAACAAAGGAAGGTGTGACTGAATGAGCAACAAAATTGTTGGGCATAATTTTTTTTAGATCTGTTCTTGTAAGGATGGTTACTTATGTGTACTAGATGGTCATATTAAAGGTTTGGATTGGGCACAGATTGGATTCCTATCATATATCTATAAAATACGAAAAAGCAATTTGTGATGCTGAGTAGAATTTGATATTCTCTGACAACTTTTAAAACATATAGTATTTATCAAGCATTGGAAGAAATTATAGTCAATAATTTGGCATTCACTCAAAACTCAAACTTCAATTGAATATTGAGTTCAATGAAAGGACCAATACTTATGAATTACTTTTTGAGATTGAGGTAATATTCCATAACATATTTAATCAAACAGAAAATTTAATAATAATCAGTAATACTAAAAATTGTGTTTTTGTTTGCAACTTGCAAGGGAAGTTTACAATCGAAGTTGGAATTCATGTCACCTTTCCAGAAACCAAGGAATATGAATCCAACAGGGAGCCATTTTCGAGTTTTCACCTTTGGTTATGTTAATGTTTATGATCCCTTGCACGTTGAGTTCAACAAGAGAGTGATTCAACACATCTTTGTGAGATAAAGCTAGTGAAAGAAAGAACAGATGATCCATTGTTACACATCAAGAAATGTAGTGTTTAAACTTCTTTTTGTTTCCAAGTGAAATGCATGAAATGAGTCAGTTACAGCTTCATTCTTCTTCTTGCTCCTCTTCTGTTTTGGATTTAATGATCTGGTTCAGTCCAGTATGATGACAGTGGGGAGCAAGTGCAATCATACTATATGGCCTGGGGTGAACACAGAGACAGGAACTTAAGCTCTACGGGTTTCACCCGTGCGTCCGGTGAGAGCCGTACTCTGAGGGTATTTGGGGGCTGGACTGGCCGATTCTGGGGCCGAACAGGCTGCAAGTTTGATGACTCCGGCCGGGGGAACTGCACGATGGGGGATTGCGAGCTCAATCAGATAACAACCACACCTCCGGTCACAAGTCTAGGGTTCAGCCTCAGTATGACCAACGGATAGGACCTGTATGCTGTTAGCATCGTTGGTGGGTATACAAATCTTAATTCTGTTTCTTTCAGGTCCCGTTTGGCAACATAATTCCAGAAACTGAGTATATTTAAGTTAAAAAGAAAAATCTACTCAAAATAGAGTTTTGATAACCCAGCTTTTTAGAGCCTTCCAAATCCACAGTTTCAGTAACTCCAGTTTGTCTTTCAAGTAATATCTAGTTTCAGTAACTCCATTTTGTCTTTCAAGCAATATCTAGTTTCAGTAACTCCATTTTGAGCCTGAAACTCTCCCGAATTGAAGTTGAGTTTGGGAAACATAACTTGTTTCCAAACGAGACCTCACAAGAGCCTCCCAGACACCACCAAACATCTTTCGTTTTTAGTTGTTGGTGGTGACCCACTTTGAGGTCCAGTTGGTAGATTCCAGTGTTTTGGTTTCGTGCAACGCCCTCGCTGCAGGAACAGACAGTTGTCATTGGAAAGTAAAAGCCAGTCATCTTTCGATATTCGAGTTCAAGTAGAAATACTCACATTTTTAGTCAAATGTGGTTCTGTGAACATTCCATTGGAATCTTATACTGGAAAGCAAAAAAAGACGGCAGCCAGTAAAGTTAAAAAAAACAAACTTCAAGATCTATCTATAGAAAATTCGATGTGTGGTATTTGATTATTTGTAACTCAAAGAAATTTCAAGGTGTTTATCTATAATTTAGCCAAGCTTGCTATCCTTAAGTAAAGCTATCTACTATATATAATGCAAACACTTCTGAGGGGATTGTGATAAAATGTAATATATGATTATCTAGTGCCTAAGCACAAACAAAAGGACGAAAAAGTTGCTTGACATTACAATTTTGCTATTATTCTCCTATTCATTTCCTTTTACTTTTATAATCCCAAGCCCCAAAAATGAATTATAGATTTCTGTTGAAGAAATAGAAAGAAAAAAATCAAACTAAAATCCCCCCCCCCCCCCCCCCAACTATCAAATATATTTATGGTGCATCTCTCCTAATTCTTCTTGCATATTATCCACTTAAAAATGACATGATCAAAATTGAAGTTATTTCAATTGTAAATTCCTAAACTACTAAAAAAGAATCTTATTTAAAGGAAATTACATGACAAAGTTATCATCATATTCCTCATCATCATTATCATCGACTTGGAGAAGTTCTCCATATCTGACCCCGTTTTGATAGAAAAGGCTCATTTTATGATGATGATGATACAGCGAAAAGAGCGGAGATCTCTTGCACTAATATTTGAACTTGACAAGAAAACTAAAACAGGCATTGATTAAGGACTTAGCAAGTGATATAAAACCATAAGTTGTAGTAGTAGATTCTAAACTCTAATTTCAGAAAAGCTCAGCTATGTCGACCAAGAGAAAATAAATCAACAAGACATTAAAAGTAATAAAACAAGATATTTCCACAGTGTCAAAGCTCAAAATATTGATACAATGTAAAAATATTACAGGGGAAATAGCCACAATATGTTGTATGTCATTAAAATTGAACTCAGCAAGATAAGATAGAAAATAAACCAAAAGATGAGGCAGGAACAGTGGCAACAGAGATTAAGTTACCCCAATTCCAGTGTGTAACTGTTTCATGTGTTATTACTTATTATAGCTCCGACCTTTTATTGCTTGTCTCAAACTTTTGGGAATTGCAGTTACTTATTAGAATGCACCTTCAGGGCACAAAGAATTTGAACCTGTGTTCATGTAGAAAGAAAAGAACTAATTAAGATTTGGGAAACCATACCTAAAGGCTAAACCCAAGCATTCTGTAAAACAGATCAAGCAAAATATTGAAGTTCTGAAAAAACAAACGGTAGGAAGAAGCTAGCCTCCTCCTAGTACTGCCGATTATATCTGCTTTCTTGTTGTCAAGGCTGGGGTGAGTTAAAGTGACTCTATAGATCCTTCCATCAAAGAAAACAGTTTTGTGCAGTCCAAATGGTATGGCCTATATCTGGGGGCCTTGCCATGAGAAACTGAAGCTTCTTTGATGCTGAAAAATGAGCCTTGGCTGAAACAAACCAAAGGTCTGGGTTTGCTTCCCAGTGCTTGAATAGTGTGAAAAATGTCAGCATCTATTAATGCTGGTGGAGCAGTAACAGTGGAATGCAAAGCTGCATTGAGCCTGTAGGTCCCTGTGGCCGAACACTTCATCAAGCTTACTAACGTTGAAAAGAAGCTTGACGGGAACTTCCGTATTTCTTCAAATTCTAGAAAAATGCAAGCAGAGAAAGAAGATAGACTCGACAATAGATTTGCTATTGAGCAGCATATCTGTCAGTTTCATTACTGCACTACATTCACAGACCGGTTTCAGCGAAAGCAGCAAACCATTTAATTCCCTCTCTGATCTTATTTGAGTATAGTTTGACTTTTATACCTGGAAGAGACAATTAACCAGATAAATTATGCAGATAAGTTAAAATGATTTCTGCTAGACCAGTTCCTCTTCCACTTGCCTCTATAGGTAGGCCACTGGCCAAATGATCAACAACAACAAAGCCTTCATCTCAATCTTTCTCTTCCATTCAGCTCTGTTAAAGGTCATATACTCTCTGTTAAGTGAAGCATTATCATCTACTCCTTAATTGCTTCCATTCAAGTTTGTTTAGGCCTCTGTAATCCTCATTGCTCTGTTAACTATGATCTTACCACAATTCCTAATTGACACACTTGTTGGTCTCTGTTGCACATGCTCAAAACATTTGCATAGATTCTCCCCCATTTTATTCTCAAGATTTAGACAACACCTCCCGAGGCTTGAGTCCTCCTATATTGGAGCCCAGAACCAGCAATATAAAAACTTTTCTCAAACTGTTCAATGAGTCTTACAAGACTGCATGTCTTGGCATCAAGAGCTGCTTCTCTTAGGAATCATTTTATATGGAGTATTAACCATTCTCTTTACATGACAATTAGAAAGGTATTATATACAAAGGTACATCTATTATACTTTGGTTCCTTAAAATTATTGAAATAATTTCTTTGCATTAACGAAATCAACCATATCCACAAAACCTTCAAGTAGCACACGGGTACTCTCAGACGCCGATGTAGATCTTCTTACTTGAAAAGAGAGAACTTTATTCATCCCCATCTCACTGGCCTTCAATACTTCCTTCAACTTGAGGTGCCAGTAAGTCATAGAATATGGCTTGCATCCATTCGCCTCCATTTCTTTGTATAGCTCAAATGCTTAATCCAGAAGTCCATGCCTACACTGACACTAATATCTGCATTGAAATTGCTCTGGTAACTTAATTTCTCTCCTTGTTTTCATCTCTGCCCAAATTTCCTCAGCCTATAAAGTATATCTGGAACTTGTCCTTCCAAATGCTTCAATTGTTAACACCAGGCTTTTGGATCTAACATGAGGAAGGTTCTTGTTAAGTTGGGTCATTAGTATTGGGTTGTACCCCATATACCATCCTTGTCTTCTATATTTATATCCCCCTTGTCCCTATGAATAAAACTAATCTTTTACTTTCAGGGTTTCTATATCTCTACATGGTATCAGAGCTAGGTTCTACTGTTTGTGTCATTGCCTACTCCTTCTTCTACTGTTTCTTCACTAGTACCGCCAGTAGAAACTCTGAATCTACCTGTATCAAAGCCAGTTCAGGATTTCAGATACGTTTAAGCTCATCGCCCAAAAGTTCCTCCCTCCGAACCAGTTCCAGCTAACTCTTCTCCAGTAAACGGTCTACCTCCTCCACCATCAACAGTTTGCTCTATCTTTATCTTCTGAGTCTATACCTAAGTCTTATACAGAGGCTTTATTGGTACTTGCCTGAAAGCAGGTTATGGATGAGGAGATGGAAGCTATTACTTCTAGAGGAACTTGAGAGTTGATTTCGGCGCCAACCAATGCTGTTGTTATTGGTTATCATTGGGTTTTTACTTTAAAATACAGTCAGGATGGATCTGTGGATAGATATAAGGCCAGATTAGTGGCCAAAATACTCAGACATATGGCATCGACTATTTTGAGATATTCTCAGCAGGATGAATTCTATCAAGATTTTATTCTCCATTGCTGTTAAGTTGTCATAGTCATTGTTCCAACTAGATGTTAAGAACGCTTTCTTATATGGAGATCTTCAGGAGGAAGTTTATATGGAGCAACTTCTAGGCTATATTGCTCAGGGGGAGATAAAAGTCTTTCGTCTCAAGAAGGCCATATATGGACTCAAGAAGAGTCTAAGGACATGGTTTGAGAAGTTCAGCCTTACCATTTCTGGTATTGGCTTTCACCGGTGTCATTCAGATCACTCTGTCTTCGTTCGACGCACAAAATTTGACATCATAGTTTTGACTGTTTATGTTGATGACATTGTGCTGACTGATAGTGATTCAGCTGGGCTATTGGGGACCAAAAAGTATATTAAGCGCCATTTTATGACCAAGGACATGGGACGTCCAAAATACTTTTTGAGAATTGAAGTTGCATATAAAAAAACATAGTGTACTTCTTTCCCAGCGAAAGTATGCTCTGGATCTTTTTGAGAAAGTAGGGCTTTTGGGATGTAAGCCTGCTAACACTCTAACGGAAGCCAATGTGGATTTATGATTTGATGACAGTCATATACTTGATGATCTAAGAAGATATAGGAGATTGATTGGGAAGTTGATATATCTCACGGTTACTAGGCCAGATAGATATAACTTTTACTGTAGGGGTACTGAGTAGGTTCATATATCAGCCCAGAGAGACTCATTGGTTGGCTCTGATAAGGGTTCTTGCTTCAATCAAGAGTTGTCCTGGGAAAAGAGTTGATACCGAATCCACAGTATGATGTTGGCTAAAACTTTACTCTTGTTTTATGATTTATGATTTGTTTATATCATATTGATTTCTTTTGACTTTCCTGAAACCCAAGTTTTTTTTTTTTTTGGGGGGGGGGGATTATTGGACATGTATTTGATTTTGGAGGAAAAACTTGAGTTTTTTTTTTCTATTTGTCTTTGGTTTTTAATCCCACATTGGATAGACAAAGAAAAGTTGAGTGATTTATATACATAATCTTCCATTGTCTATTGTTATGAGTGTTAGGTAATGGGCCAGACTCCCCACACGCGCGCTCACGCACCGAACCGAGCTGGGTTCGGGTGGTGTGACACACGCCCACAACCTGCGGACACGAATGCAGCTTCGTTCAAGGGGTTCTTAAACCTGCTACATTTTAAAAATTATTTTTTGTCTTTCAGAGCTAACTCCGAGCTTTTAGAAGAAGTAACCCGAGTACCTGAACTTGGAATGTTCCCGAGCGCTTGACCTTATAATCATCCCCGAGTACTTGGACTCAGAGTGAACATGGAGTGGACCCTGAGCACTTGGACCTCAGAGTCTTTTCCGAGCACCTGGAGACGCAATGTGTTTCCCGAGCACTTGGACTCGGAATATTTCTGAGCTCCGTCTCACTCTCCCGAAGTCCTCTATTTTAATTTGTAACGTTTCTTGACCTGGTAAAAGGGGATCTGCGAATGTGCAGAGTTGTTACATATTAATTGCAACTAACCTGAACGCGCACTTAATTTGTGCGGGGGTTATTAGTAACAGGTGGAGCTTTGTGCCTATAAATAGATTCTTTTTTCGTTCATTCATAGACGATAATAGAAATCTGAGATCTACAGCTACAACCACTGTCATATTTCTTCAAATTTTACTTTAGTTTCTGGGCAACAATTCTTTGTCTGAATAAGAGGCTCTGTCTACTGTCCTAAGCCTAGTACTGGTGATTCTGAGGGATTCTTTTGCCGCTACTAGACAAAACCGAATCAACGTCTGGGATAGGGGACAGACTTTTAATATTCTGTTTTAATTTTTGTAGCAGCATGCTAGGAAGTTAATTTAACTTTTTTTATTAAGATATTTTATCTGCATGTTTTAAGAAGTAGCACAGTTTCAACTAACAAATTTTACTATAACAATTAGTTAGTATACTCATATAATTAATAAGTACACCTAACCCTTATAATCTTAATTCTTCTACAACCTCAAAACTCTCTCTATTACAAAAACCTTCAACCCAAGGAAAGTTGCCTTGAGCCGCTGACCAGCTTGGAGATTTAGTTGGAGGGGATCATGAACCCATTTTGATAAATAGTAAATCCTAGATCTTGACATGATTAGCATCATCATTTCTGGTCACAAGGTGTCCATGAGGAAACGATTCACTATTTTCATAGAAAGATCGTATACTCTTGATATTTGCTTCATCTTTAAAAAATACAACATGATCAACTCCTTTCCACTTGCCATGACTCTGTGACCTCCCTCTAGTTCCTTTTCCTCCTGCACAACCCTTCTGCCCATTGTCACATTCATCCACATCCTTTTCCCTATTGTCTCCAGCATCTTTAGAGCCTATTTCTAAATCATCTTTGGTTGATGTTGCCAATGGTGACTTGATTGGTAGTGAAAAGTGCATTTTATCATTATATTTACCATCACATTTTCATATTTATTCATATAATTCTGCACATTTATTAATATTTTGTGATTTATTGTGTGCAGGCCTTGAGTTCTTATTTTAATAATAAATAAAGCCTAAAAGAAGCCCAAAAGCCCATATTCAAGCCCAAGTGCAAAAGTGCAAATATTAATTGTCAAAATTGCAAATACACAAGGGCCAAAGTTGCAAATACAAAGAAGAGGGAAAGATAGACTCCTATTCAACCCTAAACACTTGCGGGATAAGGATAAAAGCTAAAAGAAGAGAAGGAAATTCGTGGAAAAGATTTGGGATCTAGGTAACTTGCTTCCCAAGTTATATCTAAATCCCAAGATAAAGAGCCAGGATCAAATTTCCAGAAGGATAAACTCAGATGGACGGACCAGAGGATGCCACGCAAGAAAGCGCGTGGCATTTGGCTACAAAAGTGCCGCGTTTCCGCGGCAAATTTCCCGTTTCCGCGGCAATCCAGAGGCGGTTGGCGATGCGTTTTCGTTGAGGAGTTGTACTGGGACTCTACTTCCTATATCTGCTATAAATACCCTACAGAAAATACAGAGCAAAAATCTAGGGTTTTAGGCTAACTTGTAATCTAGGTTAGGTTTTTATTTTCTTTTGTAATTTTTATAACGGAGAGGAGAGGATGCTTTCATGGAGGAAGGAGTTCATACTTGTACTGAAGTGACAGCGGTGTAAGTTTTACTTTTCCTCTATTGTTAATTGAATCGACTCGAGGTTTGTCTTTGATTCTTTTTATTTTATTCTTGTTTTATTGTATCTCTATTTTTGTTCTATCGTTGTTCTTCTATTTTTGTTTTATGTCATTGTTTCTTTCTCTGATGACTTGCAAACCGTGAGATCTGATTGCTTCGAGACTGCCTAGCCGAAGAAGTGCCCTTGATGGCCTATGGAGATGAACAAGTCTTCTCTTTAGTTTGTCTTTTCTTTTCGTAGTGTAGATAGCGAAGGTGGACGATCCTATACGCCATACTTGAACGCCTTCAAAGACAAGGTAAGTCGTTGCGAAAGATCAAAGGTAAGTAGGGCAGAAGAGGTAAGTAATTATTTTTTAGTTTTTCTTTCTTTCTTTGTAATTTTAGTTTAGATCACATCTTCACATCTTTCCAAATTCTTTCCCAACTCATTGTAAATACCATTGTAACTAATAAAATAAATAAAAAAAAGAGATAACTTACTTAAACGCTTCCATCGCTAGTCCCTCCCGGAGGATCACGACCCGCATAGCCATTGCTACCGCGGATTAGAATTGAGCACCTTGCACATCCTTTTCCTAAATCTAATATTCTATATTTTGTGTGCAGGGAAAAACTCAATCAAAATTTTGGTGACTCATCTACTAAATTGACATCAGAAGCTCCCTCAGTGATAATAGTCTGTTGACCAAGAGGAGCATCTTCAAATAGTGTTTCTGACTGCTGTTCATCCCTGACGTTCTTCGTCATGTTTGCTGGAATTTTTTGTATACTTTTACTTGATTAGTTTTTGTTTTCCGCTGAGAAAGTAGAAATAAATTAATTAATAATGAAACATAGCCTCTGAGATGGAGAGGGAGGAACTGGGGTTTGAGATGAAAGAAAAGAGAGGAGACATTAATTTCAAATTGGAGAGTATATCTAGGGTTTTACACTTAAATTGAGTATGTATAACATAAGAGTTTTAAAGTAATTTGAGAGGAGTTTATTTACTAATTTACTGAATCTACTATCTAATAGGTCGACTTATCTTTTTTTTTAAGTTAAAATAATCTCACTCTTTTCTTAAGTATGAATCTCCTATTTTTAAAAACCGACTAAGGAGGTTTTTTTCATAACTCATATAGAAATTTTGTTCATCTGTCTTCACAGTTCATTTTTCTTCGGCCCCTCTTTTTTTTTTTTTTTTTGACTCAATTTTCCATGCGACATACTAGTTGTAATTCACTTGACATATTTGTTCACAACTCATATGATAGGCTGGGGGTGGCCGTAATTGGTAAAGTCTTTTACAATTGTAAATGAGTTACGTGTATGTAAGTTTTACGGTGTTTGGTTGGTAATATAAAATTGTAAAGTGGGAAAGTGTATTGTATTTTACGGTATTTGGTTGTCGTAATGTATAAGTCGTAAGTGAAAAAGTTGACCACAAAATTAACTATTTGGTGATTTTAAAAGTTTTAATACTGCAAATAAATATTAAAAAAGTTAAATATTAAAATTTTTTAATATTAATATAAAAAAATAATACAAATTTGTATGACCACAAAATTAACTGTAACTGGGCTGTAAGTGAGTGGTAATTGGGTTGCAAGTGAGTGTTAGTTGAGCTACGTAAGTCTTTTGTGAATTACAGTCCAAACAAACGCCGTAGTTGTAATTGGGTTGTAAGTCATTTACGAATTACGGAGTTCTTGGCTGTAAGTGAGTGGTAACTGGGTTGCAAGTGAGTGTTAGTTGAGCTACGTAAGTCTTTTGTGAATTACAGTCCAAACAAACGCCGTAGTTGTAATTGGGTTGTAAGTCATTTACGAATTACGGAGTTTTACGCCTCTTACGGCGAAACAAACGGCCCCAAGTCTACGATATTTTCATTGGAGAAAGAAACAAGACACGATTCTCCGTGAGACTTTGACTTCTTCCCCTTGCCGCGCTTGAGAAAAATGAGAGAGAGAGAGAGAGAGAGAGAGAGAGAGAGAGAGAGTTGTCATAATGTCCTAATTTCTTTTGTATTCCTCTTCTCCTCAATCTTCTGCCCCAAATGAAATGAAATGGGACAGTTCTGCTCTCTTCTTCTTGCTCTTGTTCTTCTCTGTTTTGCGTCCAATGATTTTGTTCGGTCCACCATGTTCACAGTGGTGAACAAGTGCAACTACACGGTATGGCCTGGGGTGAGGACAGATAAAGAGACCTTCAACTCTACGGGCTTCACCCTCGCTGCCGGCGAGAACCGGACCCTGAGGGCGCCCGTGGGCTGGAAAGGCCGGTTCTGGGGCCGGACCGGCTGCAAGTTCGACGACAACGGCCGTGGGAACTGCAGCACGGGCGATTGCGGGTCCGATCAGATCGAGTGCAATGGTGCCGGCAGCACGCCGCCGGCCACACTTGTGGAGTTCAAGCTCAATTGGTCCAACGGGGCGGACTTTTATGACGTCAGTCTTGTTGATGGGTATGCAAAAAAAATTATTTATTTATTTATTTTGTTTTGTTTGGTGTTATTTTCTTATTTTTGCTCATTGATTCATGGAAAGTTTGCTGCTTTACGTGTTTGTATGTGGTGGAATTGGGCATTTTCAACTTGGTCAAAATTTTCCGATCAATTAATCCACTCATTGTTTCCTCATCACCTCACACTTGTTTCCGATCAATGAATTATCTTCTAAATAGAATTCCCTCTATCCTACGAGTAATTGCTTCCAAATTGCGAGACTTATGTTGGCATGTGAGACAATAGTGTTCCTCCAACTTTGGTAATGTGAAACATTGAAAGCTGGGTCTTCTTGCAAGCATTAAAAACACCGTGATTGCTCAGGAATTCTGAGTTCTCTCATCTTCGGAAGGTTAAACTTAGGCTAATGGTCTCAAGGAATTTGAGGAAGTTCACTGCCTTGAAGAAATTCTTTGGATGCAAAGATCTCTGGTTGTGGCTTGGCTCCAAGATGGAAACACAGTATTCCTCCACCGAATTGCTAACACTGGTTGTCATATTAATTATATCCTCAAATTAATCATGACGTCTTCCTCTCTCCCCACTTATGAAGCATGGACTATTTAAAGCGAGTTTCTTGTTATGTCAGACATTGTCACTTGTATGAGACTTGCCTGGCACGTATCATACACTCTGAAATCAGTTGGACTTTGAAAAATTACAAACTTGTGTGTCAGAACCATGTTGGCTAAAGATAAATCTAAAATTCATGCGTTGGACACCTAGGACTTCGTGTCACCTAAACAAGACATAAAAAAGGTCTCTTTAACCATGTTTGAGGTTTCACCTGTTTCGTCTCGGTTTCAATAAGATCAGTCCGAAAGTGACATGTAGTTTTGGTTCGTTAAGTTTCAGCTGAACGCATTTGATATCCATCATTTCCTTAAGTTTCTTCTATTAGACATACTTAAACCTACAAAAAATTTAAAAATAAAAAAGAGAAAGGGTAACTTGTAATATTTCTAACTAATAATTTCATCTCCCTTCATTTTCTCAAAAAATTTCATCTCCGTTCAACTTCTTCAACAATCCTAAATTAGTATAGCCTAATTTGTCATAATTAGATGTTTTTGAGTTAATATTGGTTATAACATTAATTTAACTTTAAATTGATCGGCTTTCATGTTATTTTTATCTGGTTAAGTAAAGTTTATTTTTCTTGATTTAGCATCCACTTTGCCTACATGGTATGTGCTTTTTGTGCATTGTATATCCAATGAAATCAAATATGCCTACTGTTTATATACACTAAATGTGAAATTGAAATTTGAAAAAAAACTTGTCAAAACTAACGAAAGTGGTCAGTACCTTCAATAAAAGAAGGCTCTGAAATCAAAATTGAGTTCTCAAACCTTGTCTTTGGCATAAACACATTCTACGTTAGCAAAAGTTCAATAACTCATTAACTAGATGAAGGCATTGACTAGAGTTTTTTTTTTTTTTTTCCCAATTTCTTTTTTTATTTGGGTTTGATACTTGATTAGTAGAAGCTATAGATGTAAACCATGGAAATAATTTTATTTTTCATTTTAGTTTAATAGACCAGATCCTAGTTAGTATGGAGTACATGTATTGTATATAGATACAACACGCCCACGTGGTTATATAGTTGTGTCCTCATATCCTGTTTTTTAAGAATTTGCCATGTCCTATGTTCATTTCGTGTCATATCTGTGCACATATGTCGTGTTTATGTTTCATAGATTCCTATAATGTCATTGTTAATGCTTACCTCTTATTATGGTTCCCTCTTCGGTCTTATTCTCCACTCCTCCAAGTTGGGCTTTGCTTTATCCACCTCAACTTCGGGTTTTAGAGGACCTAATACTCAAATCAAGATCAAAGAGGCTATCTCCACTCTTGGTGTGGAGAAGGCACCCACTAGCCGACTCCAACGGGTTCCATCCTTTTCTACCAACGATTATGGGAATTTCTTACAATGTTCATCATCTTTCTTGTTGATGACTTCTAGCATAGAAGGAGAGGCACCCACTAGCTGAATCCAACGGATTCCATCCTTTTCTACTAACGATTATGGAATTTCTTACAATGTTCATCATCTTTCTTGTTGATGATTTTCTAGCATAGAGGACTGGTCTCAGAAGTGTCAACTCCGCTCTCATCTCTCTTATCCCTTAAAAGAAAAGGTCTCTCTTTCTCAAGAATTTCGACTCATTAGTCTTCTCAATGATGCCTTTAAAATAATAACCAAGGTCCTTTCTCATTGTCTCCCACATAAACTCCACCTCTTGGTTGATGATGGTCATTTGGCCTTTGTTAAAAACTGATACGTTCTTGATAGTATGGTATGCACATAAGAAATTTTAGTAATGACACTCTCCTCTCTCAATGCTCTCTTTGTCAAATAAGATTTTGAAAAAGTGTTCGACATGGTTAATGACCATTCCTTTGAAGTCCTCAAAGCTCTGGATTTTATTTTGGAGGGATCTTACTGATCGAGGTCTATCTCTTCATTCTGCCTGTTCATAAATGGTTCCTTCGGGCCACATATTGATTGCAAGAGGGGTCTTCGACTAGATGATCTCTCTCCTTCTCTTTTATCCTTATTTCTTATTCTTTCTAGAGCCGCTTCCAACGGTGTTCTGAATAGGATGGATAATCTTCCTTAGCACTATGATTTTAGTAGTTTTACATTATGATGACGACACCTTCATCCTTCTCCCGGAAGTTAGGCACTCTATCATCTTTGTTAAAATTCTCTATGCATTTATTTTTTTTCCCCTAGCCTTAAAGTTAACTTTCACAAGTCACCCATCCTCGCTCTTGTTAATGACCCTTACTTCGACACTTCTGCAACTGTAACTCTCAATTGCTAACTTGGAGATTTTCCATTTTTGTGCCTTAGCCTTCTAAAAACCACCGCCTTGACTAAAGCCGAGTTGCAAATCCTCATTTATGAGATTGATAGAAGGCTTTCCTATTAGAAAGGCACTGCATTGTTCTGAGGGTAGTAGACTTGTGCTTATCCATTCAATACTCTACACTGCTCATTTACTTCATGTCTTTCTGCGACCTCTCCAAATGTGTTTTGCAAGCTATTGATAGAATGTGTCACGCCTTTTCCTTGAAAAGGCACGAGAGATACCCATAATGGCCTTTGCCTTGTCAATTGGAAGGTGGCTTGCAAAAGAAAGAATCGAGGAGTCCACAGTGTCATTGACCTCCATCATTTTAATGTGTTATTGCTTACTAGTGAATGTGGAAGGTTATTTACTCACCCAGAGTTGGCCTGGGGCCGACTCATTCTTTGTCTCAGTTTGTTCCAATCCCACCATGCGGTTATGTTTCTTCCTTTTGGTGGGTCAGAGCAAGGCAAGTAGAACTCTCTTTTAAGGGAAACCGCATCGTGTTGGGCTATGGTGACTCCGCTTCTTTTAGCATTATCACTGGATTGCTGAGGATTTCCTTGCTAGTCTCTTCCCTCGCCTCTTCGAATTAGCGTGGGACCCAGATGACAATGCCATTTCACAAGTTACATCTGCCATGTATTCCCAACCCGAACTGCTTCTTGCTCACCTCTGCTCTCACACTAGATTGATCAACCTGACACGTTCATAGAAGTTTATCTTCACCTACACAATCACTATACTGCTATCTCACATGAGATGGATCTCCAAACCCTGCTTTGTGACTCCTAATGGTCCGCACATTCTGCACTCAGGATTTACATCATTGTCTGGCCTATATTCTTGAACAAGCTTCTGAATGTGAATAACCACGCCAAAATAAATAAATAAATAAAATTTTCTTCATTGTTTCTTTCACGAGGGAAATTTAGGGAGTTGTAGAGCGCATTTTTGTGATTTCAATCAGTACATTTTCTCACAGGTTCAATCTGCCAGTGCTAGTTCAGCCTAAAGGTGGGGCCGGTTCATGTGATGCCACAGGATGCACGGCTGACCTTGACAGCAGTTGCCCAATAGAGTTGAAGCCGGCAAATGGGGAAGGGTGCCTCAACGCCTGCGTCGTATTTCAGACGTCGGAGTATTGCTGCACTGGGGAGTTCTCAAACCGGAGCACTTGCAAGCCAACTGTGTATTCAAAGATGTTCAAATCGGCATGTCCAAAAGCGTACAGCTATCCTTATGATGATGATACATCTACCTTTACTTGCAATGGTGCAGATTATACTGTCGCATTCTGTCCTGATTCAATACCAAGGTGAGATAAATGGTTGACCAAGGTGAGATAAATGGTTGCTAACACTTTGTCTGTGTGTAAATATTTTTAAACAATATTTCTCAAAGATGAAGAACTGTTTGATTATTAACATTCTTAAATAGAATTTTATGAAACTTGATTTCACGACTTCAATCTGAAAAAACAACGAGTAAGCTGAAAATTTCAGTTTTTCCACTGAAAGAAAAAAGCCGATTTAAAAAATAATAGTTTTTGCATGGAAGTTTAGATATTAACTAACATATTTTTTTTGCTTGTGCTTTGTTCTTTTGCACTTTAAGATTTCCGGGCCTTGAGATGACAAATTTGACTCTCTAAGCTCTCTTAATCAGTTTAGCAAACATACATGCAAAAATTATTTATTTCTATTTATTTTCTTGAGCAGCAAAAATGTGAACACTCTATCACCTGGACCATCACCTGGACCAGATTCACCACCGATAGAATCACCACCGATAGAATCACCACTGATAGATTCATCATCAGGACATTCAAACAAAAACAAGAAAAAGGTGCTAGCTATTGTGTTGAGCTTGGCTTCTGGGATGCTCCTGGTTGCCTGTTTGGGATGTTTCTTATGGATCAGAAGAAAGAAAAAGAAAAGTAAGACTTGAAAAACTTTTTTATTGCACATTGATGTTCAAATCTTAATGTTGCTCTTATTAAATGATAACTATTTTGTCTTATTATGTGCTAGATGCCACGATTTTCCTCAGAGACAAGGCAAGTGAAAAAGCGAGGGAAGATGGACTAGAGCTTCCTTCCTTTGATTTTCCCACTATTGCAGCTGCCACAGACAACTTTTCTGATGCGAACAAGCTTGGAGCTGGTGGCTTTGGCCCTGTGTACAAGGTGAAATTTTCTTTCATCTCTCTCTCTCTCTCTCTCTCTCTCTCTCTCTCTCTCTCTCTCTCTCTCTCTCACTTCTCTTACAGAATCAACCCATTGTGTGCTTTAGAAGCCAATAATCATTAAGACTGGTTCAAACCTATACGTGCATCCTCCATGATGACAAGCTTATATAACTAAAACTCTTCGCATAAGTGTCCTCCACCATGAATAAAATCTAATCTTTCATGTAGATCAGTTGCTGTCATACAATATAATATGAAATGGTAAAAATAATTATTTTAGATTTCTTTTTTCTTAGATGAACAAAAATAAGTTGGAGAGTAATATGATTTTTTTTTTTTGTGCTTTGGTAAAATACAGAGAACCCTTTTTATCTACTGCAATGTTTAATTCGTATGGTTTTTGAAATACAACAAAACAAGTATTCTCTAATCATCTAATCATTATTATAGTACTCCATCTATATCTCAAGTCACAAGAGAGAGGTTATTACTCAAAAGTGTTCGCCCTCATTTTACCCGTAATATGAGAACATGAATCTTTTGAAAAATCTTGAACTTTCCTTATTATCCCTTCCAATCAGACTCTTATTTTGATAAATATAACTTTCCTCCATCTTCCGGCTTACAGCGTAAAATCTATTCTTTTTTGTTTTTAGGAAAGAACCGGGCCTGAAACTCAAAAGACCCACTCCAATATCTAGATTGTTTAAAAAGTACATAAAACTTTACCAAGAAAGCTGGGAGAGGAGGACATGCAAGAGGGTGAGAGAAGAGAACAACCTCATCATAAAATCTATTCTTTTGCAGCCCCTCTTTTCCTCCAACTTTTTCCCACTTTCTCCAAGTCCCTCTTTTCTCAGATCCTTCAACTTCCTTCCAAATGGTCCAAGACAAGTTGGCTAAGTTTAATCATATAAATGATAAGTTTCCTTCTTGAACATCAAATCTCCAATTGCAGTGCTTTAAATCTTTGACAAAAATTCAAATGAGAATTTAATTGTGATTAAAAGAGAGAGTGAGGAGCTGGATATGGGTTTAGGTAAAAGGAAATATGGGTTAGAATTCAGGTTGGATTAGAAGGCTATCAGAGTATGGTCTTTTCTCATATTTAATCATGTTCAGGAAGAGAGGAAAGTGATATATTATTTTTTTTAGAAAGACAATTTTTTTTTTTATACTTTGTAATATCCACCAGCATCATCACGTGTGTGGCTTGTGAGGTCTCTAGTAAAGTTGAAGACAATTACATGTTAAATTGTGAGTAGATAAAAGTTAAGTGAAAAATAGCAATACATGAAGGAAGTTTCTTAATTTTTTTTTTGAATGAACAAGGTGGGTAAGTCGCATCCTCTTGTCTATGGAGTAGAAAATTCCTTTATATATGATGGTAAAGCCTTGAAATCAAGATCTGTAGTGTACTAATTTTATTGTTAAAAAACTTTAGAACTTGTGTTAAATATATTTAGCAAAATTAGTTCAACGGATGCTTCCTCACATTTGCTAATTATATATTTAAGCCTTGAAATTGAAACATTAAGGCAGTAATAAAATTTGTAAATCTTTTATCTAATTATTGATGTCACAATTTTCAGGGAAAGCTCGGAGAGGATCAAGAGATAGCGGTGAAGAGACTTGCGAAGACATCACAACAAGGTGTTATTGAGTTTAAAAATGAGGTTATGCTTATCGCCAAACTCCAACACAGAAACCTTGTTCGACTTCTTGGTTGTTGCATCCAAGGGGAGGAGCGGATGTTGATCTATGAGTACATGGTTAACAAAAGTTTGGATTCTTTTTTATTCGGTACGTTGCTGCCTGTTCTAATGTTCTAAATTTTAAATATTCTTTTTTAGGAGTAACGAAAAAATACCCTCTTTTCCCATGTGAATTCTATCATAATACGTTAAATAGGTGCCTGGTGTATGATCCATTCAAATGGGACAAAAATTGAAGGGTCCAACGCAAAAAAAAGAAGAGAAATCCCTAATTAGGATTTTCTTCTAGTTAAAAGGGTTAGCAATGCTCTGTGTGCTCCCTTTTCCTCGGAATTTGGGAGTAGAGGATTGCATTTAATTACATTCCCTCCTTTCCATAAATAATACCGATATAGTGAGAAATATGAAACAAGCAAACACGCCAATATTTAAGTGGTTTTGCTCTATGGCTGCACTCAGGGGATCACATTATAAGACTCCACTATGAAAAGAATACAATATCCTCACAATCTTTGTTCTCATCTCTCTTTATGTAGTTTCTTTCCAACATTCTTCCCAAAAAAGAGGCAACCTTCAGCCCTATCCACTTTGTTGACAAATTCTCTCATAATTTCTCATCATACATTTATAGAGAATTCACAAAAGATTTCTAAATTAGTTTGGAGTACTCGTTTAGTTCCCATTCTAATATGACTCCCTATCATCTCTCTTCTCAAAAAGGACTTCTCAAATAAATCATTAAAAGTTGTCAAATAAAATTAGACTAAATTACTCACTTTGACTAGAATTTTAAATCACACCTCTCTTTGGTGGCCCACCTCAGAACAAAATCTTTACTCTTGTAAGTCGACTTTACTTAAGTTCCTTTATGTTTTGTACCTCATTGTCACATGATTAAATTTTTTTTGCCTGACTTGAGATTCAAACTCAATCATTATACCCATCTCAAGAGCCCATGATCATTCTTGCTGCTTCACCTTATCATTGTGGATTTCTTTACCCACTTTAAATCATGAGCCATTGTTTGAAATATCTTCCGGTACTTGATATATTCAACTGATACTGATATTTTCTATATAAGTGAGAAAATACTGATATTGACAATACAATAAAGATGAAACAGTTGACAATGTCTGATATTTCTGATTCCGATATCAAAAACCTATGGCCGATCCCAGTATCAGGATTTCAATCCTCGTCACTAACCATCTAGAAACCTCCTAAACTTTAAAAGGCCACTAGGAATCCGTCTCATCCAATTTCTCATAAACTACCATAATACTCAACGCCCATCTTATAATTACCTCAAGAAAACAAGATCACTATGCAATCATTAGGGGTAGTAGTGGGCCGGCCCGGCCCAAGACACTATGGGGCCAGCACGAAAAATTTTGATACATGGATAACGAAAAGAGGACTTTGGGCCATATCTTGGGTCGTTAAATTTGTGACCCAATTAATTTTGCGTTGTGTTTGGGCTTGCCTTGGCCTAACACGGCATGACATGGCCCATGGCACGACCTAGTCAGGGCACAAATGGAGCTTCATTAGATCAATATGATATGCTGGTACGATTGCATGTACTGATCTCAACCTTTCATCTAAATTAAATTAAATTGATTTTAGCCCCTCATCTAATTAAATTAGATCTCATATTCTCATCTCATCGAATTTAACCAGATGACTTGACAAAGTAGCTGTAGAAGTTACGGACTTTTTACTGATTTCTTTAGGTAGTTAGATTTTATTCCTATTTGTCTTCATGTATGAATTTATACGACAAAGTGACTGTTTTAAGGCATAAAGTGCGTGAAGTCAACACATTTAGTTACAAAGTAGACACAAAATAATAGGCTCAAATCTGACACGAATGGGCTAGTACTATGCAAGCACAAATAAAGACACAAATGCATCAGCTCAGTAACCCGTGAATTGGTATATGGTTATATTACATCTAAGCCCATACAATACTCTTCGTCATGCTTGGGCCTAGGTGCTTTTACATGAATTATGCCTAGGCTTGGTAAGGCATGACACGACACGACCCACTTCTAACCCTAGCAATCATCACACAAAATCCTTACTCAATTTAACTAATCAAAATTGGAGATTAATTAGCTAATTAAGATTTTCATAGCATTGTCCTCCTTTCTCTTATTTTCCTTTTTTAATCGACTTCTATCTTGCATGCAAAAACTCTGAACCAATTTTTTGCACACAAACCAAAAACAACAGGTAAGAAAAGAGAATACATCAAGATTTACTTGGTGCTCCACACCTTTATCCAAGGAGGGCACACCTCAAATATTCCTTTCTAGTAAAGATACAATGTTAGTATGTTAGAAGACCTTTAAACAATCTCTCCTCCCATTTCTCTTTTATATAGTCTCATATCTTCTCCTGCAATAGGCAGGTAACCCTTAAAGGCCATCCACTTTATCGTCTAATTTTCTTATAATTTTCGTCTAATATTCCTAGACACTCACCAATATTTTCTAAAATCAGGTAGGAATACTCATTAGATTCCCTTCCTAAAAAGACTATATTTTTGCAGTGGGTAATTCTTAGAAAATCAATCCATGCATCAAAATAGGGAAGTTGATGTAATTAAATCACAAAAAAAATCAATTACGAACACAATGAATTATGTGGAAAACCCGAAGATGGAAAAAATCACGAAGAGGGAGAGAAGTTTCACTATGTCAATGACGATTACAATAGGATTCTCTGAATTCCGGTGAACGTGAGGTCCCTTTCCCATTGGAAGGGATCCTCTATTTATACAAGTCATGTCAAATAGATAGAGTTAGAGAGTCCTGCTCATTTTGAACACCTAAATTCCTTATCTGGCTTAGGATTGAGCCGAACGCCTCGGTTTGAATTGGTGTAGGACAGAGTTTATCTCTATCTGGTGATTCGGGCTCGACTGTAGATAAGGATGAACTGCCTCCGAGAAGTTGCTACCTTATTTGAATTAAGACTGAGCTTAAGGATAGAGATCTCTATAATCAGATCTGATTCTTATATTAATCTTTCGACCCGTTCGTAATCCAAACAAGGTGATGATTTTAGATTAACTGTTCCGGAAGTAATCACGCGTCGCATATCCACACGAGGCTCGATTGACACTCGTCGTGATCTCGAGCGAGTCAGAAAGTGACCACTACATATGCCTCATCTACTCCTTCTTTAGGAAGAGGTCGGGAACGCTCCCTCGGGGGACTTAGGTTCCTGGAGTCTTCGATGTAGATAGGGGAGCATAATGAAATGAGAACTTTTTGGACCTAAATTTAAGGTGTTCATTGTTGCTTCGGAGTTTGTCGTGTAGTGGCGTGCGCAGCGATACAGTCTGGCATGACTTTAAATGTGCGTTACATCCAGTGTTGCACCGATCTAGCTACCGCCTTTCGTGCAACACTGTGTTCGAGGTGGGTGCTGCATATCTCGAGTGGCGATGTTGGGAAGGTAACCGTCTCTTATGAAGGTGGGCGCTTTTCGAGGAAGGCATGGCGCATCTGGCGACGGTTGAGTCCCTTCTTTTATGACACGTGTAGGATCCCAAGTGAAGCGATGCTTAATCTTCTTTTGGGATTAGGAGCCTAGAAGGTTGGCTCTTGGGCTTCTTTCCCTATATATGTAGGATGAGACTCCTTAGGAGGGATCTGAGCTGCCTTCTGAAAGTCTGGGATCTGAGCTGCCTTCTGAAAGTCTTTTACTGTTTTAAAATCTTGTTCTATTCTACAAACAATGATATTTCTTTGTCCTTCATTCAATGGAGGAAGGAGATGCAATGAGTGGTGTTGCCACTGCGCTCCTAATATTTAGGAGTCTATTCGTCGAGGAGTCTCAGTTCTTGTGATGGGCTCGTCTAGTAGTCTCAGTTATCGCGATGAGGCCCAATTGCAAGGATGGACAGGGAATGAGCTATCTTAAGCTTGGTCTGTATGTCTGACCTTTGGTCGGAGCAGACTGGGGTGAAGTTTGTTCTTGCCCCCTTTTTCTTTCCTCACATCGAGCGTGTAGTAGGGAGCATAAGGGTATTCGACGACGACTTTGGTATCAGGGGCTGATCGTCTGTGCCCTCATGGGGGTGCCGCCTCCTTGTCCGCCTTCGCTCCGGAGTTACGGTCTTGGTATACCTTGCAGGCTTCGGTCTGCAATATGGTTGTGGTTCTCTTGCTGTGGTCTTCCTGAGAGTTCTCAGTATTATCGCTCGTCCGGCTCTAGGGGGATTGCTCGTTTAGGACTTATCACCAAGACACGACCGAGGACGTGACAAGTGTCCCTTGTTTATGATTGTGACCTTACTCTTCGGGGGCTATCTAGCTTCGTAGCACCGGAAATGACTTAGTGCGTGGCCTCCCTGGTGAGGGTCTGCTAGGGGGTTTTCAGTTGGAGAGAAGCCCGCTTGTTAGGACTCAGGAAGTTATCCGCTAGGGGGGAGAAGATCCAAATGAGTTGATTTCGGAGAGGTTTATCGGGCAAGGCTCCGTCTTTCAGGAGGTTCCCGATGGGTTGCCTTTAGGGTGTAGAGGATCCATCAGGCCTGCTCAGGCAGTCACCAGGTTCTAACCGGTCGTTGGCTGGACCTGAACAGTCGGCGTGGGCGAGCCTCCATCTGTTAGGAGGTTCACCGAGGGGCGCCGTCAGGGTGTAGAGGACCCGTCTAGGTTGCGGGCCAGTTCAGGCAGTCATCGGGGTTTTAACCTGTCATTGGCTGGGCCTGAGCAGCTGGGGTGGGTGAGCCTCCATCTCTCAGGAAGTTCCCCAACGGGCACACCGTCAGGGTATAGAGGACCCGTGTAGGCTGCGGGCCTGCTCAGATAGTCATCGGGGTTTTAACCCGTCATTGGCTGGACCTGAGCAGCCGGCGTGGGCGAGCCTCCATCTGTCAGGAGGTTCCCCGAGGGGCGTCGTCAGGGTGGAGAGGACTCGTGTAGCCTGCGGGCTGCTCAGGCAGCGTGGGCGAGCCTCCATCTTTCAGGAGGTTCCCCAAGGAGTGCCATCAGGGTGTAGAAGACCTGTATATGTTATCTTATCTTCATCTGGTGGGTGCATCCTAATCTGATTATAGCCGGAGTAAGCGTCCATGAAGTTAAGAAGCTCATGTCCCGCCGTAGCTTACATGATTCCTCGGAGGGGATAACAGTCCTTTGGACAGGCTTCGTTGAGATTCGTAAAGTCAATACAGACTCTTCACTCGCGTTCTTTCTTCACGAGGACGGGATTAGAGAGCCAGTCAGGGTAGAATGTTTCTCGAATGAAGCCAGCCTGGATTACGCGATCGACCTCATCGCTGATGGCGCGACTCCTTTCCTTGTTCATTCTCCTAGACTTCTGCTTTACCGATTTAGCGTTAGCCCGTATGAAGAGCTTGTGACAGATAACTTCGGGGTCAATCCCCGGCATGTCAGCGGGAGACCATGTGAATACGTCTGTATTCTCCGATAAGAATTGTTTGAACAATACTTTCTCTCGTGGATGCAGGTTTGAGCCGATTCGGAGGGTCCGTTCGGGGTGATCGGGATTTACCCGAATAACTCCGACTCTTCCTCAATGCTGTCAGGATTCCCCGACTCAGTTGGTGAGTCAAGGTCTGGGTTTTCGCCGAACTTTGATTGTTATTGATTAGCTATCTTCTTCTGTTTCTTATCCACATGAGATTCTTCATTGGGGTCTGCTCGGGATGCTTTTGGCATCCAACCCGACCTTTTGAGGGCAATTGCAGCAGCTGTTCTGGCATCGCTTAGTCACCCCTTATATTGGCTATTTCGGATGGTGTGGGGTACTTCAGCAACTGATGATGGGTGAACGGAATCGCTCTCATCATGTGGATCCACGGCGTTCCGAGGATGGCGTTATAGGGGATGAGACGTCTAGGATGCAGAATTCAGTCACGATGTTGAATGGATCGGCTCGGACAGGGAACTCGACATTGCCGGGGGAACTTACCTCGTTCCCGTCGAATCCGTAAAGAAGCGACTGGGTTTGGGGAATGATCATTTTTCGGGCCAGCTCAAAAGTATCCTCCATTCGGTCGAGAGCGTGGCCGTAGAGGATGTTGGCGCTACTTCCCTCATCCACTAGGATCTTCAACACTTTACAACATTTGATTTGCGTTGTCACGACTAAGGCGTCGTTGTGCGGAAAGTGTACGCCATATGAATGTTCTTCTGAGAAAAGACTGGCCCACCGGGGACGTAGGGTGCGAGTTACTATTACTGGATGACTGTTCCTGCAGGCTTCATTGACGTAGAGGGTCCGCTCCTTGATGGTAGTGCCTTATATTGGGGAGTTGCTGAAGATGGCGTTTACCTCCCGGTACTGGACAAGGGTGCTGCCAAGGTGTTCGGCTGGGGCCTCGGGCTGCCTCTGCACTCTAACCTTCAAGGGTAATTTGGGATTGAGAACGAACTCTCGGAGGTATCTCTCGTTGACCAAGTCATGGAGGTACCGTCGTAGGGTCCGGCAGTCCATCGTGAGGTGGCCCCTCCCATCATAGAATGCGTAATAGTCACCAGACCCTGGCCCTTTTTGGTTAGGAGGGGGTCTGGCTGGACGCCTGACCCAAGTCTAGTCTTTGATGGCCATGAAGATCTGGTCGATTGGTACACGGAATAGGGGAGGTCGCGCTCTGACTCACCTCCCTTGCCGGATTCGGTAACGCGTCTTGATGGCTTGCGGACGACCGAAGAGTTGTGGCTCGGATTTTTCCTCGGGAGAAATTGTGGCTTTAGCTTCTCGGTCTCGGGGCCTTGTCTCGGGGAGCGGCTAAACATAGTCCGGATCATCTCTTCTATTTGAATATACTTCTGAGCCCGAACAAGAATATGACATTTTTCACTAGGTGTTTGTAAAAGGGATTGGTGACCTGCAGCCCGCTGATGAAAGTGGCGGCGGCCACATCCTCGTTGCAGTTGTATACCAAGACTATTTGACTCTGAAAATAGTTAACATAGTTCTTCAGACTCTCCTCGACTTTCATTTTTACTGTGAGGAGGTGGTTGCTGTTCCTCTGAAATTTTCGAGAAGCAAACTGGTTAAAAAATGCCTCGGTCATCTCACGGAAATTCCGGAGCGAATTCCTCGGGAGCGAATAGAACCAGTAGTAGGCGACCCCCTTGAGGCTTGATAGGAATGCTCGGCAGAGGAGGTCGTCGTGCGCGTAGACCGCCATCATGTCTTGCTGCTGGTGGAGATGGAGTGGGTCGGAGGTTCCCGAATAATGATCAAAGGATGGCATTACAAACTTCTTTGGGAAGCGGAGCGAGGTGATGTCTCTTGATAACGGGGAGTCGGTGGGCCTCAACCTGCTGTACTTTATCCCTTTTGAGAACTGTTGACTCCCTTGATTGAGTTTCTCCTGAACTAGGTCCGCTATGTTCTCAATCCGAGTGAACTTTGGCGTTCGAGAATGCCAAGTGTCCTCGAAGTCCTCTTCATCTTTGTAGGTCTCTGACCAGATGCGCCTTGAATTTTAGGTGGAGTGAACAGATTCTTGTGCGTGTGTTGGCGAAAGGGGGCCTGCGGGTTTCTTCCTGCAGTGGGAGAAGATCGCGACCCCCGTTGTACTCCGATTTGTTTGGGCAAACGTGTCTGGACACATGTTGCCGCCTCTTTCTCACGCGTGACTACCGCACGGAGACGGATCATCTCCGTGCGCTGATTCTCCAACTGCTTCCGCATGGAGGAAATCATCTGGAGGAATTGGTCTTCGTTGAGCGAAGGCGCGGGTTCGACGGTCTGCCTCCTGAGTAGCGATACATCAGTAGGATGTGAGTTTCCGCTTCTGAGATGTGGACTTCTGATAAGGTGGGCAGACAGTTTGTTGGTTCTGCTACCCCTATCGCTTTCACTGCTTTCTTCGAAACGACGGGATCGACCACAATCTGGTTGACACTCTTCCTCGATGAAGCCATGTCAGTCATGCTAGGTAGTTTCGGATGAAGGAGTAGGGTATTTTGACGGAGAGGCCTCGAGCGTGACTTCAAAACTTCTCAACGAAAGCACCAAATGCAGTGGGTAATTCCTAAGAAATCAATCCACGCATCAAAATAGGGAAGTGGATGTAATCAAATCACAGAAAACGCCAATCGCATACACAGTGAATTACGTGAAAAACCCGAAAAAGGGAAAAAAATCATTGAGGGGGAGAGAGAAGTTTCACTATGTCAATAGCGATTATGATAAGGGTCTCTGGAGTCAGGTGAACGTGAGGTCCCTTTCTCATTGGAAGGGATCCGCTATTTATACAAGTCTTGTCAAATAGATAGAGGTAGGGAGTCCTGCTCATTTTGAATACCTAAATCCCTTATCTGGCTTAGGATTGAGCCGAGCGCCCCGGCTTGAATTGGTGTAGGATAGAGTTCATCTCTATTTGGTGTTTCGAGCTCGACTACATATAAGGTTGAACCGCCCCCGAGAGGTTGCTATCTTATTTGAATAAAGATTGGGCTTAAGGATAGAGATCTCTGTAATCGGACCTGACTCTTATGTTAATCTCCCGATCCATTCACAATCCAAATAAGGTGATGATTTCGGATTAACCGTTCCGGAAGTAACCGTGCGTCGCATATCCACGCGAGACTGGATTGACACACGTCGTGATCTCGGGCGAGTCAGAAAGTGACCACTACAATTTTGTTAGGAAATTAATCATATTCCTTTTTCAGAAAGGACTCCTTTAATAAATCATCAAAAGTTACCAGAATAACCCAAGTGACATTAGAGATATTTTGCAACAGGTACTCCAATAATTTAAGGAAGATCCAACAAGCGATTTTTAGTTTCTATGAATTCAATATGTTTTCTCTGTTATTTTTTATGAACTCAAGCAAAACCGCAAGTCTCCTTAGATTTTCTTTGCTTGTTTCAGATAAAGAGAAGGCTGCATTATTGGAGTGGAAGACGCGATACCAGATAATCATAGGAATTACTCGTGGACTTCTCTATCTTCACCATGACTCTAGATTTAGAATCATTCACAGAGATCTCAAAGCTAGTAATATTCTGCTGGATAAGGATATGAATCCTAAAATTTCTGACTTTGGTATGGCAAGAATTTTCGGAGGAGATGAGACAGATATCAATACAAGAAAAGTTGTTGGTACATAGTAAGTATGAATGTGTGCACGCGCATGCGCCCCTGTATGTTCCAAATTTTCTCTATGGAGATCTCATATGATTATTTTCTTGCCAATTGCAGTGGATACATGTCTCCTGAATACGCATTGGACGGGAATTTCTCAATGAAGTCCGATGTATTCAGCTACGGTGTCGTAGTTCTAGAGATTATAAGCGGACAGAAGAACAGAGGGGTGTACGCTCACTCCCCTTACCTAAACCTCGTGGCACATGTAAGTCACTCTTCTACTCTCCTAATATGTTTGGAATAGAGCATTATTCTGACATTGTCTGGACTTTGGTTCAGGCTTGGGATTTATGGAATGAAGGCAAAAGCTCACAGCTAGTTGATGAAACAGTGAGTGATTCAGTTTCTATGAACGAAGTCTTAAAATGTATTAAGATTGGTTTATTATGTGTGCAAGAGCGTGCAGAGGACAGACCATTGATGTCAACTGTAATCCAAATGTTGGGTAGTGACATTGCTTCATTGCCACAGCCTAAGAAACCTGGTTTTATCGCGAGAATGGATCCCGTTGAAACAGATAAATCTTCAAACAAGCAAACATCAAATGAAATGACCATTTCTTTGTTGGATGGTAGATAGGTATTTGTTCTAGTCTGCCCCAATGAATTTTTGTTATCATAATTTAATATATTTTTGTTTCTTTACTTGTTTTCTTTGTCTGTATACTTTTGTAAACATTAATTTTTTTAACACAATTATGAACTAAGGAAGGTGTGACTGAATGGGCAACAAAATTGTTGGGCAAAATTTTTTTTAGATCTGTTCTTGTAAGGATGGTTACTTATGTGTACTAGATGGTCATATTAAAGGCTTGGATTGGGCACAGATTGGATTCCTATCATATATCTATAAAATACGAAAAAAGCAATTTGTGATGCTGAGTAGAATTTGATATTCTATGACAACTTTTAAAACATATAGTATTTATGAAGCATTGGGAGAAATTATACTCAATAATTAGGCATTCACTCAAAACTCAAACTTCAATGCGAATATTGAGTTCAATTAAAGGGCCAATATTTATGAATTACTTTTTGAGATTGAGGTAATATTCCATAACATATTTAATCAAACAGAAAATTTAATAATAATCAGTAATACTAAAAATTGTGTTTTTGTTTGCAACTTGCAAGGGAAGTTTACAAGCGAAGTTGGAATTCATGTCACCTTTCCAGAAACCAAGGAATATGAATCCAAGTGTGAGCCATTTACGAGTTTTCACCTTTGGTTATGTTAATGTTTATGATCCCTTGCACGTTGAGTTCAACAAGAGAGTGATTCAACACATCTTTGTGAGATTAAGCTAGTGAAAGAAAAGAACAGATGATCCATTGTTACACATCAAGAAATGTAGTGTTTAAACTTCTTTTTTGTTTCCAAGTGAAATGCATGAAATGAGTCAGTTACAGCTTCATTCTTCTTCTTGCTCCTCTTTTGCTTTGGATTTAATGATTTGGTTCAGTCCAGCATGATGACAGTGGGGAGCAAGTGCAATCATACTATATGGCCTGGGGTGAACACAGAGACAGGAACTTAAGCTCTACGGGTTTCACCCGTGCGTCCGGTGAGAGCCGTACTCTGAGGGTATTTGGGGGCTGGACTGGCCGATTCTGGGGCCGAACAGGCTGCAAGTTTGATGACTCCGGCCGGGGGAACTGCACGATGGGGGGTTGCGAGCTCAATCAGATAACAACCACACCTCCGGTCACAAGTCTAGGGTTCAGCCTCAGTATGACCAACGGATAGGACATGTATGCTGTTAGCATCGTTGATGGGTATACAAATCTGAATTCTGTTTCTTTCAGGTCCCGTTGGCAATATAATTCCCGAAACTGAGTATATTTAAGTTAAAAGAAAAATCTACTAAAAATAGAGTTTCAATAACCCAGTTTTTTAGAGCCTTCCAAATCCACAGTTTCAGTAACTCCAGTTTGTCTTTCAAGCAATATCTAGTTTCAGGCTCAAAATTTCAGTAACTCCATTTTGAGCCTGAAACTCTCCCGAATTGAAGTTGAAGTTTGGGAAACATAACTTGTGTCCAAACGAGACCTCACAAGAGCCTCCCAGACACCACCGAACATCTTTTGTTTTTAGTTGTTGGTGGTTACCCACTTTGAGGTCCGGTTGGTAGATTCCAGTGTTTTGGTTTCGTGCAACGCCCTCGCTGCAGGAACAGATAGTTGTCATTGGAAAGTAAATGCCAATCATCTTTCGATATCCGAGTTCAAGTAGAAATACTAACATTTTTAGTCAAATGTGGTTCTGTGAACATTCCATTGGAATCTTATACTGGAAGGCAAAAAAAGACGGCAACAAGTAAAGTAAAAAAAAAAAACTTCAAGATCTATCTATAGAAAAATTCGATGTGTGGTACTTAATTATTTGTAACTCAAAGAAATTTTATGGTGTTTATCTATAATTTAGCCAAACTTGCTATCCTTAAGTAAAGCTATCTACTATATATAATGCAAACAGTTCTCGGGGGATTGTGATAAAAATGCAATATATGCTTATCTAGTGCCTAAGCACAAACAAAAAGGACGAAAAAGTTGCTTGACATTACAATTTTGCCATTATTCTCCTATGCATTTCCCTTTTACTTTTATAATCCCAAGCCCCAAAAACGAATTATAGATTTCTGCTGAAGAAATAGAAAGAAAAAAATCAAACTAAATTTTTTTTTATTTTCCTTAACTATCAAATATATTTATGGTGCATCTCTCCTGATTCTTCTTGCATATTATCCACTTAAAAATGACATGATCAAAATTGAAGTTATTTTAATTGTAAGTCTTTTATTCCTAAACTACTAAAAAGAATCTTATTTAAAGGAAATTACATGACAAAGTTATCATCATATTCCTCATCATCATTATCATCGACTTGAAGTTCTCCATATCTGACCCTTTTTGATAGAAAAGGCTCATTTTATGATGATGATACAGCGAAAAGAGCTGAGATCTCTTGCACTAATATTTGAACTTGACAAGAAAACCAAAACAGGCATTGATTAAGGACTTAGCGAGTGATATAAAACCATAAGTTGTAGTAGTAGATTCTAAACTCTAATTTCAGAAAAGCTCAGCTATGTCGACCAAGAGAAAATAAATCAACAAGACATTAAAAGTAATAAAACAAGATATTTCCACAGTGTCAAAGCTCAAAATATTGATACAATGTAAAAATATTACAGGGGAAATAGCCACAATATGTTGTATGTCATTAAAATTGAACTCAGCAAGATAAGATAGAAAATAAACAAAAGATGAGGCAGGAACAGTGGCAACAGAGATGAAGTTACCCAATTCCAGTGTGTAACTGTTTCATGTGTTATTACTTATTATTGCTCCGACCTTCTATTGCTTGTTTCAAACTTTTGGGAATTGCAGTTACTTATTAGAATGCATCTTCAGGGCACAAAGAATTTGAACCTGTGTTCATGTAGAAAGAAAAGAACTAATTAAGATTTGGGAAACCATACCTAAAGGCTAAAGCTGTTGGAAAGAGAGAGATTATTGCTGAGGAAGTTGACCAGGATCGTCAAGGATCGTCGAGGAAGTCGGCGACAAGAGACGACGGAAGAAACAGCAAAAAATAGCAGCAGCAGCAGAATCTGGCAGGGTCGGTCGACCGGACCGGTCGACCGACATGCACAACATGCACAGGGCCTTAGGCGGTCGACCGGCCCGGTCGACTGAAGACCCTGACTGTAAAGAGCCAAAAGTCTCGGTTAAATTCGGTCGGCCGACCGGGTCGACCGGAGGGGAGGGAGGTCGGTCGACCGGACCGGTCGACCGACAGTCGGGTTTGGGCAAAAATCTGCTGTTCCGCAAATTGCGGAACAGCAGGGTATTTAAGGGCTGCTGGGTTTTCTAGGGTTTATCTCTGCGAAATTGAATTAGCTGCAAGTTCTCTTGCATTCAAAGAGAAGAAGAGCTATTGTAATCATCTTCCTAAATTAAATCTCTTCATTGATTGCCCCGAGGACGTAGGCATTGAGGCCGAACCTCGTTAAATCTTGTCTTTGTGATTTGTGCGTTCTTCGTGTGATTGTTGGGTTGTTCTTTATGCTTGAGATCTGAGAGATCCTCTATCGGTTGTTGTCATCGGCGCACAACAAGTGGTATCATAGCATCTAGGTTGCTATTGGGATTTCGTGAGGATTCGGAGGGCTCGAGATCGGATCCGGTGGAGATCGTGTGTCGATCTCAGATCTGAGGTATTGGGTGTTCGAGGAGATCGTGTGTCGATCTCAGAAGGAGGGCTCGTTGAGTCCGTGGTGGAGTAGATCTGGTGAGAAACTCGATCTAGGGTTTCAAGGGACAGGTAAAAATCATTTTTTTTTATCTGTGTATAGATCTATTTCAAGCTAGTTGATCTTCCGCATAGATAGAGGATCAGGGAAAAATCTCAATGGCAGAGAAATTGCTTCTGTTAAGACAATGAACACTCACCCAAGGATTGAAGTTGTTAAGTTCAATGGCACTAATAACTTCGGTATGTGGAGATGCGAGGTTATGGATGCGTTGAACGCATCTAATCTCGAGGATACCCTCCTATTGGAGAGGAAGAAGAACACAACCACCGATGAAGAATGGGCGAAGATGAACAGGTCGGCATGTGGCTTGATACGTTCATGCTTGTCACAAGACATAAAATATCTTGTGCAACATGAGACGTCAGTGAAGAAACTGTGGGAAACCCTTGAAAAGAAGTACCTGACGAAGAGTGTAGAGTCCAGGTTGCAGCTTAAGAGTAAGCTGTATCAGTCTCGGATGAAGAAGGGGAGCACAGTAAATGAGCACATCAACCGATACACAAAGCTTCTTACAGATCTGATAACGTGGATGTCGTGGTAGAAGAGGAAGACAAGACTGTCATTCTCCTGAACTCACTCCCACCGGAGGAGTATGAGGCATTCACTATGACGTTTATCAATGGTAGGCAGACTTTGGACTACCATGAGGTGTCATCTGCACTGATGAGTTATGAGACGAGGAGAAAGGAGAGACATCCTTCTCAGACGAGCTCATCAGTGGAGGCACTGGAAGTAAGGGGCAGAGGTTCATCGAGGAAGGGTAAGGAGGTGAGAGGAAGATCGAAGTCCAGGTCGGGCTATAGGGATCTGAGGAAGGATCAGTGCATTTCTGCCGAGAGATAAGCACTGGAAAGTGGACTGTCGAAGTTCAAGGGGAAGAAGAAGGAGTCGAAGGCTGAAACAAATCTTGCAAAAGTGACGAATACTCAGAGGAGCAGTTCACAGGCAGATGGAGCAGATTCGGACTCGTCAGGTTTCTCGTTTTCAATCAGTTCTCCCATTATTGGTAACTCATGGAAAGATGAGTGGATTCTGGATACAGGTACGACATACCATGCGTGCCCTAATCGGGGCTGGTTTTCCAACTTTGAGCAGCTGGAGGGGTGTTCGGTCGTTATGGGCGACGATCACCCATGTAGCGTGGAGGGTGTAGGTACAATCCGAATCAGGATGTTTGATGGGATGGAAAGGGAGCTGAAAGGAGTGAGGTATGTACCTCAGTTGAAGAGAAATCTAATCTCCGTGGGAACTTTGAAAGCATCGGGCATGGTGATATCTGTTCAAGATGGCGATCTCAGGATGATCAAGGGCTCGATGGTGGTGATGAAGGGCGTCCGCCGAGGCAATCTCTACTACTTGAAGGGTAGTACGATACAGATCAGGTGGAGACTTCAAGTTCATCAGATGATGCTGGCCTGGAAATCTGGCAGGGAAAGGTCGGACAAGAAGAAGAATCTTTGCGTGCTCCTACAAAGAAGGAAATGGAAGGTGCTGCTACCTGCAAGTCAGAGGGTGGACACAGTGTTCTGGACAAGAAGAAGGTGAGTTTCAGCACCAGTTCTCACCACAATGAAGGCCTTCTTGATCGTGTTCACGTGAGTGTATGGGGACCTGCTAAGACGGCATCGCTTGGAGATCACAGGTACTTTGTCTCGTTCATTGATTGTTCATCTAGGCAAGTTTGGATATATCCAATGAGACAAAGGGGTGAAGCCCTAGATGTGTTGAGGAAGTGGAGAGGAAAAATGGAGAGGCAAATAGGTAGGAAGATAAAGGAGCTTCATATTGGTAATGTTGGAATAGACATTAACCAATTCCTACAATTTGGCCAGAACACAGGGATTGCTACTCACTTCTCAACAGGTACAGATTGGTTGGCTAAAGAGATAGTCCTATCCTTGCTGGAGGAGGTTCGGAAGTTATTGTCTAATGCAGGATTGGACAAGTCGCTTTGGATTGAGGCGACTGAGTATGCTAGCCATCTCAAGAATCGATCGACTGTGATAGGAGGTAAAGCTCCATTAGAAATTTGGTCTGGGAAAGTTGCTCAAGATCATGGTATGCTGCGGGAATTTGAAAGTCCGGCTTACTTCAGTGCCAAGAATGGCAAGGTGAATCCGCGAGCAAAGAGGTTTGTCTATTTGGGTGTCAAGAAGAACAGCTACAGGTTGTGGGACCCCGAAGAGAAGAAGATCGTGATGAGCAGGAATGTCACTTTTGGAGAGACTTCAGTGTTGAAGTCCACCGTCTCTCAGCAGGTGGAGAGGACGAAGACCAAGAAAGGATCGCAGCGGGTGGAGGTTGATGCTACTCCATCATCTTCAGGTGGTTCGGCATCAAAGGAGACTTCATCGGAGGTGACATCGGGTGAAGATCATGATATCAAGAGAGATGCTGAACAGGTTGACGACATTGCAGAGGATGTCGAGTTATTTGCAGCCATTGGAACCAAGGTGAAACCACGTTCGTGGTTAAAGAAGCATGAATCTCAAGCTTGTGGTCGAGACAAGCTGAAGTTGAAGGCCGTTGCTCTCCATGATGGTCGGGAAGAGGTTCATATGACTCAGTCTGACAGGTTCACTGCTGCAGATACAGGTACCATTATTTGAGCTTGATGAAGCTCATTTAAATGAACTACGGTTGGCTTGATCCTTTTGGGCAAAAGGTACGTAGGCAGCCGTAAAGGCGTAGCCATTTGGTGATGCAACTCTTATGAAGCTATTTGGGTTCTCGAGATGTTATTTGGATCTTCACGTAGAGGTGAAGAGTTTGGCCTATTGAAGCTTCAAGTAGAGATGGAGAGACTTCACGTAGAGGTGAAGAGACTTCATGTAGAGGTGAAGTGGTGTGGCCAGTTGGATCTCACGTAGTGATGAGATGGTGTGATCTCGATGAACAGGTTTATCTTCCGGTTAGAAGATGTTGAGCTTGCATAAGGAGTGGTGTGCATCCAGTTGAAGCCGATGATGTTTGGTGTGTTCTACGCAGACTTGGTTGGACCGTCAGTGGAAGACAGGTAGACTAGATAGAGCTAGTCAGTTGAGAGTCAGTGTTGGCTCATAAGGAAGTCTTCGTGAGGTCGTGAAGTTGCGGAGAGGGAGCCACGGTTAGTGATCGGCAGGTATGGAAATTCTCCTAAGGTGAAGTGCAGGGAAGGCATGTGCGATGTTTTTCAGGAATAGATGAGCCAAAGTTTCCAAGCCGAGATCGTGTGTCGATTTCGCCGAGATCGTGTGTCGATTTCGACTGGTGCGCGCAAGCCGAGATCGTGTGTCGATTTCGCCGAGATCGTGTGTCGATTTCGCCAGGTGATGGACTGGGGTTCGTTGGAGATCGGCTCAGATTTGGGAATCTTCGCCGAGGTGGAGAATTGTTGGAAAGAGAGAGATTATTGCTGAGGAAGTTGACCAGGATCGTCAAGGGATCGTCGAGGAAGTCGGCGACAAGAGACAACGGAAGAAACAGCAAAAAATAGCAGCAGCAGCAGAATCCAGCAGGGTCGGTCGACCGGACCGGTCGACCGACATGCACAACATGCACAGGGCCTTAGGCGGTCGACCGGCCCGGTCGACCGAAGACCCTGACTGTAAAGAGCCAAACTCTTGGTTAAATTCGGTCGGCCGACCGGGTCGACCGGAGGGGAGGTCGGTCGACCGGACCGGTCGACCGACAGTCGGGTTTGGGCAAAAATCTGCTGTTCCGCAAATTACGGAACAGCAGGGTATTTAAGGGCTGCTGGGTTTTCTAGGGTTTATCTCTGCGAAATTGAATTAGCTGCAAGTTCTCTTGCATTCAAAGAGAAGAAGAGCTATTGTAATCATCTTCCTAAATTAAATCTCTCCATTGATTGCCCCGAGGACGTAGGCATTGAGGCCGAACCTCGTTAAATCTTGTCTTTGTGATTTGTGCGTTCTTCGTGTGATTGTTGGGTTGTTCTTTGTGCTTGAGATCTGAGAGATCCTCTATCGGTTGTTGTCATCGGCGCACAACAAAAGCCAAGCATTCTGTAAAACAGATCCAATCAAAATATTGAAGAATAATCGGAAGGAAGAAGCTAGCCTCCTTCTAGTATTGTTGATTATATCTGCTTTCTTGTTGTCAAGGCTGGGGTGAGTTAAAGTGACTCTATAGAACCTTCTGAAAAACACCTAGAGGGGGGGTGAATAGGTGTAAGTGCTAATCTAATAAACTAAATGCAAACTAAGTACGCTAAATGCGGAAGCTAATGTAAATTATGCACAAACTAATACAATACAACAAGTGTAGCCGAATTCCCCTTGCGAGGCTCTGGACTAACTCCCCTTGATTCCCCTTGAAATGGGTTGAGGTGCTATGTGAAGCTCTTGTTGGATGAGTATAAGTTAGGCACACACACACAAGCAATCCAAGCAATGTGCACACACAATCAAGCCAAACAATAAAGGATATAGCAATATGAAATAATGCAAGGCAACACAAGCAATATGATATGGCAATATGAGGTATGATGCTTTGCACAATATAAATGAGAGAGAGTTAGAGAGACAATGGATCAATACGCAAACACCAAGATTTGTTTCGAGGTTCGAGCACCTTGCTCTACATCCCCGCCTACACCACCGTGTAGGATTTCCCAATCCACTATAAGGAGTACCTAACTCCTCTCTCAACTTACAAAGCCACCGAGGCTACAACAACCACAATCCACAACACCTCTACCGAAGAGGCTCACAACCAACACTATCACCTCACACTTGAGGGATACAACTCAATCACCCGATCACCTCTACCGAAGAGGGATTCACAAATAAAAGGGTGTTTACAACAAAGAGGTTTACAACAAACAACCTCAAACTCTTCTCTTTCTTTTTCTCTTTTCTTTTTCCACAAAAACAAGATCCTAATAGTTTAGGATAGAAGATAGCTCAAGTGTGAAAAACTAGGTGTTTGGAAAACTAGCAACAAAGAAAATCACTTGGGAAAATCCTTCCAAAAGATATAGAATGAAAACCAAGACAAATCTCCCAAAATATTCTTTTCTTTGATTTTTCCAAAAACCTAAAACAATAAAGATTAAAGAATTAAAGCCCCAAACACTTTTGAAAACTTGTTTTAAAACCTCTAGAAACCAGAAATTTTTTCCTTAAAAAACTTGGCCAAAATCCCCAAAGAGATGGGGTTTATATAGCCCCTATACAAAACTAGCCGTTAGGCTGAGTTGGCAGTCTGACAGACTGCCGGTCGACCGGTCCGGTCGACCGCCAACGGTCAAAAATGTGACCGTTGGGCAATAGCGGTCGACCGGCCCGGTCGACCGAAACAAACCGAGAGCAGAGCTCTCAGACCCGGTCGACCGGCTCGGTCCACCGTCCACTGTGCCTAACAGACGTGCACGTCTGTGCACATCGGTCGACCGGCCCGGTCGACCGGCCCTTGGTGCGGTCGACCGGTCCGGTCGACCGACTTGGCCTGTCAGCCAGTCCTCAGTTCTGCACAGATACGGGATTTGAAAATAGGTCTTTTCACTCAATAAAAATCCCATAAATTCACAGTAAATCTAAAAAATAGTTTTAATCACAATAAAAACTGTTTTTCTAAAAATATGTTTTTCTAAAAAAATGTTTTTCTAAAACTTGTTTTATCATTTTACTTTGATAACCAAACTTGTGATAAAAATTTCAAGACATATATCAATCATATCAATTCATTTTTGTGTCTTGCCAATTTTATCAAAAACAAAACTTTGTATTTTGTCAAACTTGATTTTTCCAAAACATGAATAGGGATAACAAAATAAGTTGTTTACCAAGTTAAAGCATGTATGTATAAATAGAAAACATCTACTATACATATAACATATGTAAACTTGTTTTGATCAACTATTCATAAAAACCAAATATCAAATCATAAAATGTGTGTGTTTTGTGTTCACTTGAGCATATCAACTAAACTAAGCTTTACAAATGGATCTAAAACTCTATCTAAGTTAGGATACCTAAGTCTTCTTGACGATCTTCATCTTCAAGTAGACTTGCTCCAAAATTCCGTGATTCTCCAAGTGCAAAGGTATGATCTTTAAGCTTTGGCACCGGAATCATCATGAATAGCTTCTAATCATCTTGTTGAAGCTAATCACCAACTAATATCCTGTTAATGATCTGAAACTTAGAAACACAAGAATATTAGTAAACATAACTACATAAGTGTTGATCATCATCAAAACTAGAGTGGAAGGCCATTGGGCCAACACCTTCCATCAAAGAAAACAGTTTTGTGCAGTCCAGAATTGTAATATCCCTAATCTAAAATGCCGTATTTTTATTTTTCTAAAGTATTATTTTATTTTACTGGTGATATTAGTATTATTTATTAACTTGAGTTACAAATTATTTTAAGATAGTAAATAGTATTTTGGCCTTATAATTATATTTAGCATTATTAAGTATTATCATTTTAATTACTAGCTAGTATTTTTCCCATTCCTATGTTACTAGTATTATTATTATAGTTGCTATTATTGTTAATATTGATATTATTATTATTCTTATTCATATTGTATTGTTTTAGTCATTATTATTACTGTTAGTATTTTTACAAGTATTACTAGATAAGATTTTTAATGTTGATAATTTTATTATTATTACTATTGTTATTATTATTATTGTAAATATTATTGTTAATTATTATTATGATATTGTTAATCACTATTAGTAGTATTAAATAAGCTTAGCCCATTCTCCTTTTTCTTTTATTTTCTTTTCCTTTTTATTCTAAGCCCGCATGAGCCAAGCCCACTTCTTTATTTTCATCTTTTTCTATTTTTCTTTAAGCCCAAAAAATAAGCCCGCTGTAGGCTGTCTAAAAATGACTAACAGACCAGCCATTAAGGAAGCAGAGTCTCAAGCTCTAGACGCGAGAAATCGATGCTCGCGTCTCAGCATTAAGACGCGTTGGCTCTACAACCGCGTCTCAGCATCAAGGCGCGTTTGGCTCGACGCCCGCGTCTCAAACTTCAAGGCGCGTTTGGCTCGACGCCCGCGTCTCAAACTTCAAGGCGCGTTCGGCCCAACGCCCGCGTCTCAGTTGCAACTGCCCTGATTGCGGGGCCAGTCACCGCGCATGTAGCGGGTAGTGGCCCCTCATTCGGGAGCGTTTTCAGGAGGCACCTTCACCCCTGAGATCCCTATAAATAGCCTTGTTTGCTATGAAGAGAGGATCGGAGTTTTTGGAGAGACACACAGGGATAGAGGCTTGAGAGGATCGAAGCTTGGCAGAAGATCAGAGTTTTGAAGAGAGAGAGCTTTGAGATAGGGCATCATCAAAATCGATCGAATCCAGGCAGAAGGATCATCAAGAGAGAAGCACGACTCTTCAGCGAGCTTACTGAGTACTAGCCGCTCTTCGCCTACCTCCTCTTTGAGAGTTTTGGTAGACGGAGCTGAGTTACTCTTTCTACCGACCGAAGAGAAGACCCCTGACGGTCCAGGACGGTCATCTGGTCAACGGAGAACAAGATTCACTCTCCATCGCCACACGAAGAACCCAACTTTAAACAAAGGGAAGATTCAGACATCCTCCCTCCCTTGTAACTGGAAAAGAGGGAAGAGTAGTTCTTTTGGTTGTAATCGTTTCGCTTGAATTAAGGAAATCTTTTTACAGCTAAAACCACTTTCTCAGACCACCAAAGTTTTCCGGCCCCTACAAGAGATGGCGACTCCGCTGGGGACTACCTTCGTTACTGACGAGCGCACCGTGGTGCAAGATGACGTTCTCCGTAAGGGGAAAATGGTCGAATCCCTCGTCGTCGAGTTCGACCAGGCGAAGTATGAAGAGTTCCTCTCTTCTGGCTCCAAGAGCCCAAAGACCCGCGTCTGCCGCAGGGTCTCAAGTGGACAGCCCCCTGAAGCCCAATCTGAGGCTCTGTCGGGTGCTCCTGCTGCCTACTGTGCCAAGTTTGGTTCACGCGCCAACGCCTCTCCGAAGGCCCGCGTAACCTCAGACTCCTCTGCTACGATCAACCGCGCCGCGCAGAACACACGCGCCAACGCCTCTCTGAAGGCCCGCGTGGTCCCCGGCACATCTACTGGTGCGATCGACCGTGTCGCACAGAACGCCCGCGTCAGCGTCTCTCAGGAGACCCGCGTGGCAAACACCCCTGGTTCTACAAATCAGGAAGTTGTTGGCTTCTCTCTTCCTCCACAACGCAATCGGAATGCCGAGCGTCGACAGAGAAGACGCGCGCATCAACACTCGGTCGGAACCGTTGGTTTTCTGACTGGGGTTGAACACAGCGTACGATCCGATGCCTTGCCCGCACCTCGTCCAGTGCGAGAGGTCCGTGTTTGGCGACCCAAACGCGAGACTCCCCAAGTTGAGCCCTCTGAAGACCAACTTGCCAAACGCCGAAGCGAAGCTTCTGCGTCTTGTCAAACACAAGAAGCACGCGCCCATAGGCGTGGGGCCCAGCAGCCCACTCTCTCCCAAGTCTCTCTTCTCCAACGCAGCAGACAGCAACGCGAAAGTCGCGTCTCATATCAACAGAGACGCCAGACGCGCGTGACGCAGCCGCGACGCAACAGCCGCGTTTCTGAAACCTGTGTCCAGGCTGAACAGCACATGACTTTCTCCCGTCGTCGACGTTGCGAGACCAGTCTCTTTAATCCCCCTCCCACAGATTTGAGGGATTATTTGACAAGGAAGAGGAGTGCCAATCAGACCACTTCTCCATGCTGCTGTCAACAGCTCATTCAGATGCTCTCTGGATGCCATTGCGAGTCAGGCGTGCACCAGCCGTCTTTAATTAGACAGCTGACCCTGATTCCCCCATCAGCCAAGAGAAGACGCTCCCACAGGAGGAGAACCTTCTCAGATGTTGAATACCCGGAGCTTACTGCAAACATGACTAGCAGGAGTAAGGGGAAACAAATTGCAGTCAGCCCAGATGACTCCGAGTCTGACTCTGTACCGGAAGGAGTGTATCAACACACTCGCACCCGGACGGGGGCCATTCCCCCAATTGACTATAATGCCTTAGCCCGCGGCATTAGAACGGGTGATTCTCACTCTGCTGTAGTGGGGTCGCAAGCTTCAAACTCTTCCGTCGAGAAGGAGGCTTCCGCCTACATGGCAGACACTCCTGAGGAGACGACCAGGCGTTTAGAACAGACGCAGAAGCACCAGATGGATATAATCGCCTCTCAACAGAGATCCATTGACTCCCTCAAGCATATGCTTGAGAAATTGCTTGAAGAAAGAGCGAGATCTCCTCCTAGACGACCGAAGGGGAAAGGGAGAAAAGGAGAAAGCCCACCCTCCGAATCTTCTGACGAGACACGACGATCTACCTCGGATGTGTCCAAGCCCTCGTCGCAGGCAAGAAGCGACCAGACCCCGGGAAAGGCTCATGCTAAGAGAATGAGTCAACTAGAGCAGCGCCTCGAGGCCCTTACCAACCGTAAAGGCCTCCAAGAAGCTGGAGTAGTCCGGCCCTATCCGGCCGAGTGGGACTTAGTCCCGTACCCTCCTAAGTTCAAGGCTCCAACTCTCCAGGCATTCGACGGGAAGGGGTCACCCAACCAGCACATCTACTACTTCAAATCCCAGACCGGGAATGTGGTAGATAACGATGCCATCCTGGCGCGACTGTTCATCGGCACCCTGAAAGGGTTGGCCTTTGAATGGTTCATGAAGCTCCCCGAAGGTTCCATCAAGAACTGGGGTGACTTGGAGAAGCTGTTTCTAACACGCTTCTTCGAAGATGATTCGGAGGTCACAATGCCTACCCTTTTAGCTACAAAACAGCGAAAGGGAGAGTCCGTCAAGTCTTTCGTAGAAAGATTTCGGAACATGGCACTCCGATGTCCAAGCGGCATGACCCAGGCCACCCTGGTGGAAACATGTCGCCATAATCTCCAAACCTCACTCCTTGCTCAAATAGGAGTTGCTGAAAGCCGCACCTGGAAACAATTAGTCCAGCAAGGTGAACAGGCTGAGGAGATTGTCGCCCGCGTCAGAGCGGAAGAAGGCAAGCCCAGGCCAGAGAGGTCGACAAGGCGTGCACCAGACACATCCCTCCAAACCAAGCGGAAGGATAATTTGGCGACGGAGACCAAACCTCCCACCAAACCTCAAACAGGCAGGGCAAGTGGCTCTTCAAGCCAGCCACGCCCCAACAAGCAGTATTCCTTCAAGGAGGAACACGTCGATTCGCTCTTCAAGCTACTCAACAAGAGCAATCGACTGAAGCTCCCTGAAATTAGGCGCCCGGAGGAGGTCGGCAAGACCGACAATCCCACCTACTGCTTATACCACAGGATGCTCGGACATCCTACCAAAAGCTGCTATGTCTTTAAGGACATCCTTCAAGCTCTGATTGACGCGGAGGTATTAAAACTCCGACCGGAGCAGAAGAAGATGACGGCCAACATGACGTCGATTCTCCAGTTTGGGACACGACCCCCGACACCCGTGGGGGTAATCTCTGTCCCGAAAGGAGAACTGAGGGTGGTCAACACAGACCCTCATCAGCAGCAGGAGAAAGGCTTGGTACCCGTCCCTACACCTCGAGGGGAAATCATGTGGGTCCACCCTGACCTCGTCGACGAGCAACAATGGACGACTGTGACCAACAGAAAGTCCAAAGGCAAAGGGAAGGCTTCATCTTGCCATGTGATATGCGCCTCTTCTCGAGAAGCGGACACTGATGTTCCCTCGCTGACTGACTCAGAAGAGGAAACAATAGTCCTGGCCGCAGAGCCCAGCCAACCTACGGCGGGGACCCGTTCAGGACAGGCATACTTGAAGCAGTACGGCGAGACATCAGCGGCTTCTCCGCAACCAGCCGTGGAACCAGCCAAGCCCTCCTCTAAACAGCCTGGGGAGAAGCAGAAAGAAACTCGGTTTTCTCGAGTTCTTGCGAAAGGTGTAACGGAAGAATCCTCGACACCTTACCGCTTCGACGTCTTGGCTCAACTAGCCAACATACCGGCACGCATTACCTTGTATGAGCTCCTGAGGCTATCAAAGTCAACCAGAGAGGCTCTACAAGAAGCTCTGGCAAATGCTGAGGTCTTTATGACCCGCGTGCCAAGGGAGGAAGATGAAGAGGATTGCCTCCACACCTCCCCAAATGCTCCCTGCATCACCTTCACAACAGATGACATGCAGGTTAAAGGGAAGCATGACCGACCCCTATACTTCACAGGGTATATTGGGTCATCCGAGGTGAACCGCATCCAGGTAGACCCAGGGTCCGCGCTGAGCATCATACCTCGCCGGGTTATGCAGTTTCTAGGCATTCCTACCCATCGTCTGAGCCCTACCCAGACGACTATTTACGGGTTCAATGCCAACAGCTCCCGCCCAATGGGGAAGATCAAGCTCAAATGCCAGATCGGGAGCCTTAAGTCAGAAGTGACGTGTTACGTCATTGACGCGGACACTTCCTACAACCTGTTGCTGGGACGACCATGGATTCACCGCAATTCCATCGTTCCCTCTACTCTCCACCAAGTCATGAAATACATTGATGAGAGTGGACAGGTCCGAACGTTGATTGCCGAAAGGCATCCGTTTAAAGGGGTTGAAAATTATTTCACGGACTCCCTCTTATATCAGGATCCGGAGGAGACTAATGAAACCCCACAACCAGAGGAGCCAGACTCTGGTAATGAAGCTGACGTTGAGCCTGAGAAAGAAGAGTGCCTATGGGAGTTGGAGCCCATTGTAAAGAGCACTAATAAGCTCGATGTTGATACCACCGACGATGCGGGTGGTTGGTACATTAATGAAGATTTAGACTTTGCGTATTTCCCTGTGTATGTTTCCGATTCAATACCGTCGGATACCACTACCGACGTGGACGATGACCTCTGGTCGGCAATAGATGCCTTGACATCTTTGCATGTACCGGTGAAATCATCCTTCGGGACATACCAAGATAATGGTGACGCGCAAGAGTCTGTATTCATGGTTCCAGCCGGACGAAAAGGCCAAAGACCAATACTTTTTGGGCGAATCGCATCTGAACCTATGCCCCACGAAGAATCGGAAGGTGAGGATGAATCCCCTCAGTTCGATCATTATGAACCAAGAACGCTCAAGATGATGAAGCGCATGGGGTATGATCTAACCAACAGGCCTGGGTTGAACTTCGGAAAAGGAAGAAGAACACTGCTTCGATCCTTTGTACCGAAAGGGAAAACCCCTGATTACTATCATCGGACGCGCCGGGGGTTGGGCTATATATCAACTCCAGTGCCATCAGCCTCTGATTCGGAGAGACTGTCAAGTCATGACTGCTCATCAGACACGTCGTCATGGGAATCAGATGTCAGTGTCGGCAACATCTTCAAAGGGCTTTCAGTAAACATGGTTTCGACAAGCCATCTGGAGGATGAAGATGAAGAAATGATCCAATCTGATACAGATCCTTGGATCAGACATTTGAATGCTCTTTGGGACATCCGCTTTGAACAGCGTGAGCCACCCACAGAAGACAAGGTTGTTCAAGTCAACCTAGGAGATGAAGACAATCCTAAACCCATCTTCATAAGTGACGGCCTGTCGCCTCCAGAGAAGAAGGATTTAATATCTCTTGTACAAGAGTATATAGATGTCTTCGCCTGGAATTATGAGGACATGCCTGGACTTGATCCTCAAGTGGCTATGCATCGCCTCAACATCAATCCGGACATGAAGCCCGTTAAACAACAGCAGCGACGGTTCCGTCCAGAGATAATGGAGGCAATCCAATCAGAAGTCAGGAAGCTTATTGACTCCGGCTTTATCAGGGAGGAACAGCATCCCGACTGGGTAGCCAACATCGTCCCCGTCGCCAAGAAGAACGGGAAGATCCGGATCTGCATCGACTTCCGTGATCTAAACGAGGCCTGCCCCAAAGACGAATTCCCATTGCCAATCACAGATGTCATGATTGACAATACTTGTGGATTCGAGCGAATGTCCTTTATGGACGGGTTCTCAGGATATAATCAAATCAAGATGTATCCCGATGACGAAAAGCATACCTCCTTCAGGACACCTCTAGGGGTATACTGCTACACCGTCATGCCCTTCGGTCTGAAAAATGCGGGGGCAACCTACCAAAGGGCCATGAATGCCATTTTCCATCGGCAGATACGCAAAACGGTGGAATGTTATGTCGACGACATTGCGGTGAAAAGCCGCACTAAAGGTGATCACATAGCAGACCTGAGGGTGGTCTTCGACATCATGCGGGCTCATCAATTGAAGATGAACCCCACCAAGTCCTTCCTGGGGGTAGCCAGTGGCAAATTCCTAGGGTTTGTCGTGACTTCCACAGGAATCCATTTGGATCCGGAGAAAGTCCGTGCTATCCAAGAGATGCAACCCCCAAAAGCCTCAAGGAGCTCAGAGGATTACAAGGACGATTGGCATATATCCGCAGATTCATTTCAAATCTCTCCGGGAGATGCCAACCTTCGCTAAGCTGATGAAGAAGGGCGTTTCGTTCATTTGGGACGACGCTTGCCAGCAAGCATTTGAGGAGATCAAGCACTACCTCACCCAACCACCAGTCCTGGCAGCTCCGGTATCCGGAAAGCCTTTCCTGGTGTACGTCCGATCAATGGATCATTCTTTGGGAGCTCTACTAGCTCAGAATGATGACCAGGGGCGAGAACAAGCAATCTACTACCTAAGTAGAACGATGATCGGAGCCGAACATCGGTACAACCCGATCGAGAAGGAATGTTTGGCACTGGTGTTCGCCATTCAGAAAATGCGACACTATCTGGTGGGCCAAACCATAAATGTCATATCCAAAGTCAACCCCCTGAGGTTACTTATGACAAAGCCTTCTTCACTAAATGGCCGGCTGGCAAAATGGGCCATATTGCTATCACAATATGAGATGCATTTTCTGCCACAAAAGGCTATTAAGGGACAAGCGGTGGCGGACTTCTTAGCTGAACACCCAGATCCCAGGGCAGCCAAACTCTACGAGGATCTCTCAGACGAGGTCACCGAAGCCTGCCTGACCCAGACATTGTTCGAAGGACAAGTATGGCAACTTTTCTTCGATGGCGCATCAAGAACAAGCTCTAGGGGACATACAGTTGCGGGGGTAGGAGTAGTACTCGTCTCCCCACAAAATTACGTGATTCCCCGAGCTATCTCGTTAACCGAGCCCTGTTCCAACAATGTGGCGGAATACAACGCTCTTTTGATTGGGATGCAATTCGCCGATGAGATTGGCGTTAAAAATCTCGAGGCATACGGTGATTCTAAACTCATCGTCAGCCAAGTTCGCGGAGAGTATGAGGTCAGGCATGAAGATCTAGTACCCTACTACAACGCGACAATCCACATGGCCGAGAGGTTTTCAAACTTCTACATCGACCATGTACCGCGCAAGCAAAATGCGCATGCAGATGCACTTGCATCCCTTGCTGCCTCCTTAGCTCTTCCAGCCGGAGCAATGGAGAAGGTATTCGTCTATAGCCACGACCTATACTGCCCAAAAAGTCCCCTCGGAGACTACCAGAGGTCAACGGGAGATCGTCGCGGTAAGGAAACACTTGAAGTGTCGACCGATCCAGAACTTAAAGACTGGCGATTCCCCTACATTGATTTTGTCTTGTACGGCATCTTGCCCGAAGACGCCAGGGAGGCGGCTGCCATCCGAAGGAAAGCCTCCAAATTCTACTACAATGCGATTTCGCGAACATTGTATCGTCGATCGCATGACGGGATCCTGCTCCGATGCCTCTCATTAAAAGAAGCCCAAGGAGTATTGAAAGAAGCCCACGATGGTACTTGTGGAGCTCATCAACCTGGCCCGAAGCTGGCAAACCGACTCCAAAGATTGGGTTACTACTGGCCCAAGATGGTTGCCGATGCTGTTGCCTATGCCAAAAGATGTCACGCCTGTCAAATACATGGCGATTTCATCCATCAAGCACCAGCATACCTCCACTCTACGACCTCTACCTGGCCGTTCGAAATGTGGGGGATGGACGTGGTTGGTCCTATCAGCCCACCATCATCAAAGGGACATCGGTTCATTCTAGCGATAACCGATTACTTCTCAAAGTGGGCCGAAGCTATCCCTTTGCAAGAGGTGAAATCTTCTAACGTGATCAAGTTCGTGAAACATCACGTTATTTACCGGTTCGGTGTGCCTCGGCGGATTGTCCATGACAATGGACCCCAGTTCATCAGCCAGGCTTTTCAGAGATTCTGCGCCAAGTTCAGAATCCAGAGTGTGTCATCAACGGCATACTATCCGCCCGCGAACGGCCTCGCAGAAGCTTTCAATAAGACTATTGGCAAGCTTCTCAAGAAATTCGTCTCGAAAAGTCAACGAGACTGGGACGATAAGTTGGGCGAATGCTTATGGGCCTATCGCACGACTGTGCGAACCCCAACTAAAGCCACGCCATTTTCCTTGGTGTACGGATGCGAAGCCGTCCTTCCACTGGAAATCCAAATTCCATCTCTTCGCGTCGCCTTGACAGCGGAAATGACAACAGAGGAGAAGCATCGACAGCGACTCCAAGAATTGGAAGCCTTGGACGACAAGCGTCTTCAGGCCCAACAACAAATCGAGCTTTACCAAGCTCGTATCACCAGAGCCTTCAACAAGAAAGTCAAATCGCGAACTTTCAGGAAAGGCGACCTCGTCTTAGCCGTCCGAAGACCCTGGTCATGACACACAAGACGAAAGGAAAATTCCAACCCAAATGGGAAGGACCATTTGTGGTAGAGTCAGTCTACTCAAATGGATCGTATCGCCTCATAACCTCAAATGGCGATACACTCATGATGCCAATCAATGGCAAATTCCTGAAGAAATACTATCCCTAGATGGCATTCTTCCACCGATCAAGTTAAAAATACACCTCTGATCAAACATCCGACGCCCTTGATGGCTAAGGATAGAGGAAAATGTTGGCTTTTAAGTCCAACATAAGTCTTCGATAACTCATCATGCTGAGGGAATAGCATGGCTAGCCCAACTCAAACGGTAGTTGGTAAAGGCATGACAAACCCGTTGACAGCTGAGGATTTGCTAAAAATCCTAAGGGACACGTTCCCATTTGATCCGACGCCTCCGACGGCTAAGGATAGAGGAAAATGTTGGCCTTTAAGCCCAATCTAAGTCCTCGACAACTCATCATGCTGAGGGGAATAGCATGGCTAGCCCAACTCAAACGGTAGTTGGTAAAGGCACCTCAAATCCGTTGACAGCTGAGGGTTTGCTAAAAATCCTAAGTGGATTTGATTCCACTCTTCCCTCCAAAAATCCCTTACCAATTCTCATCCATAGAATGGTAGGACCACAAAATGCAATCATTACCATGTTAACACTATACCTCTGGTAATGAATACTCTTTGTCGAGTACAAACCTGGCTTGTTAACTTTGCATTAGAGTAACAAACTCTCAAATTTGCCAAGTTAACACTATACCTCTGGCACCTCAAATTCCACTTGTCAATTCTCATCAATAGAATGACAGGTCCTCAATTGCTCTTATCGCAAGCAAATCCTTGTCAAGTTAATATCACACCTCTGACAAACTACTGTTTAAGTTAACATTACACCTCTAAGCAGTACATCGAGTGCCTGTCAAGTTAATATCACACCTCTGATAGTCACCTTTCTTCAGACTTCCATATCGAAGCTGAAATGGACGATGCCAAGTTAACACTACACTTCTAGCATCCGAGTCATTGCTAAGTTCAACAATACACCTATGGCTATGACCTTTCCTCGACTTCTTTAAGCCGAGACGACTAATGCCAAGTTCAACATTACACCTCTAGCATTTCTATCACTGTTAAGTTAAACATCACACCTATGACAGTGACACCCTCAGTTTTCCCAAATAAAACTGAGATGCTGATGAGTTAGGTTAATATCACACCTCTAACTCACATCCTTGTCAAGTTAATATTACACTTCTGACAAGACTACTTCTAAACCGTTAAGTTAATATCACACCTCTAACGGTAAAAATCTTACTAGATTCCCACGAGTCTAGTTTCATTTGATATTCTCCCCAACCGAGTATCAAATTCATTCTGGAGGCAGTGTTGGTTAACATTACACCAATAAACAATGCTTCCATCAAAATCCCCAGCTGATCTTAAATCAAGTTAATCCCAAATCCTTGATAAAAGTTCACCTTCTCTGGGGGTACGCGCTCCACTCGTCACTTTCTTTTATAAAGTGGCGGGTCCACCAAAATTATTCTTTGGCTTCTAAAACAAAACGTTCAAGACAACAGAAAGAAGCAAAAAGAAAAGTGTCACTTTTATTCATATCCAAACACATGAAAGTGATACAAAACGCTCTCTTATACAATAAGATTGAGTGTTACAATTAAGGAGTACAAAGAAGTCCCTCTCTCTCTCTGAGGCCGTACTCACTCCTTGAAACCGCATCTGATCCCAGGTGCACAATTGGAGCCGGTTGCACTTTGATGCGTGACGCCAACTTCGAAAGCGCCCTAGCTGACCAAGCCAAGAGCAATGGTGTTCTTGAGGTCCAGTGGCAATGGAAGGTCCTGCAACCCTTCGTTCAGGCGCGTCTCTTTCCCTAGTAGACTATCCAACAAACATGGAGTCACTCTTGGGGTGAGAGCAGAAGTTTAGGAGTCATCACAAAGGATGCCACCCTCCACTTAGTCCGGTGGCAGCAAAAAGTCCGGCAACTCTTCCTTCAAGAATTGATCCTTCCCCCAGCAGAAGACTCAACGGACTTTAACTGTCCTCGATGTCACTTCTGGGGTTTCATCACCATCCCTTTCCCCAGCAGGCCATCCAACGGAGTGTCCTTGATGTGACTTCTGGAGTGGGAGAGGAAGAGGATCTCATCTGCCGCCGCAACCGCCGGACCACCCTCGCCGGTACTCAGCCTATCCGTCTCTTGCACCAGATCTGAAGAGACCTTGGCGAGGGTTGGGTCCTCGTCAGAGATGTAATATACTCTCTTATAGGTGACGAGGACCATAATATATTCTCTCATAGGTGAAGGTTGAACGAGTTCGCCGACCGAAGTATTCTTCCAAGGGCCCAGCAAGCCTGCAAGGAACAAAAAGAGAGAATTAAAACAATCTGCAGCTTAGTGTAAACAGAGAAAAACTAAGTCAGCAGAGGCAAACGCGGGAATGATCCACGCAGTCAGCCAAATGCGGGAATGATCCATGCAGTCTACCAAGACGCAGGAATGACACGCGCAGCAAGCCAAACTGTTGCATCAGCCGAGACAAACGCGAATCAAAACGCGGTCCCATTCTGTGCCTAGGTCAAAGAGCACAAACGCCGAAAAGGCACAGACGCCGAAAATTGCCATCTCCATGAACAGGAGTTGCAAGGTGCGGGTCTGAAACCTTTTTTTTGGAATTCGTCAAAGGCATTGGTCATGAAACGCGCTAAGGCACAAGCCATAAAACGCGCCAACACCAAGGGCCAAAGATTCCTGCACGCGCGTCCGGAGAAGTTCAGGTCCATGGTACAAATTCCAGAAGGAATGCACCAATGCAGACTTCATGAGGGGGTCCAGATGACATGAAGCCAAGGTACAGGCCATGGTGAATCTAAAATGTCATGGTGAAACGAACGGCATACCCGTGGAGACCTCCGTCAAGAGTTGTAATCTCTGCACCAGGACGCAAACGCGGTCACAGGGCAAAGAGGTGTTTTCTCCTAAAGAGACCAAACAGGGGCTTAAAAGCCCTGGGTCATCTTCAGAACCATCCTCATCCATGGAGACAACTGTCTGAGGAAGATGAAAGTTCTCAAAGCGCTCTCTCAAAAAACAAAATAGTCCAAAGGCAGGATTGAAGGGAGAAAGGGGCGCCCTATTTATAGGCAGCTCCTGATAACAGCGGTTAATGGCCCCGTAATCTGAACCGCCGGCATTAATAACTGCACAACTGCCAAGATCCAATAAAGGCCGGACGCGTGTAACGCTGCTTCGAGAACCGCCGCTGGCGCTGATCTCCAACCGCCCGCACTGGTTTCTCATTTAAGAGGATCAATACTCAAGCCCAATCAGCAGCCGACGCGTGGACAACTGCTTCGGGAAACAAAGCGGAAAATCCGCATCTGACGTTTAAAGATCACACCAAATCCCTATGACAGGCTGTATGTAACGCCTGGGAGTTTACACCCAGACGCGGATTGAAGAACTATCCACCCATCCGCGTCCCAGAAAGATGCCTGCGCGAGTCAAAGTCGCGTCCCCTCAGAATTAAGGGAAAGGCACAAGGCTGCGTCTCCCGCGTCTGCCTGATCCGCTTCCTTCTTCGCAGAAGCAGATCCGCGTTATTCAGAGCCGCGTCTCCCTGAACGAATGCCGCGTCTCATGAAACAATGATGGCCACGTCTCCCTATGGATTGATGCTACGTCTTGTCAAAAGGACTTAGTCCTGCCTAAGTTCTCATGAACTAAGAACCGCGTCTCACCCTGTGATTGACGATGCGTTCGGAGGCCGCGTTTTCACTCTATGCTGCGTCTCATCAAGAAGACCGCGTTCCGATTTGTGATTGACGCCGCGTCTCATCAAAAGGACTTAGTAGAATCTAAGTTCTTATGAAATGATGACCGCGTCTCACTTTATGATTGACGCTGCGTCTCAGTAAAAGGACTTAGTAAAATCTAAGTTCCGGTAGACTGATGACCGCGTTTCACCCTGTGGGATTAATGCCGCGTCTCGCCAAGACCGCGTCTCATTAAAAGAACTTAGTCCTACCTAAGTTCAGTAATCACGACTGGTGATCGAGAGTTGGACTCATCCACAACAAGACAAAGAAATTGGGACAAAAGCTTTAAAGAAAACTTCTATTATACCAAAAAATGATAGAAGTGGATACAAACACTCTTAATAGAGTGTCCCTTTTCTTTACAGGAAAAAAAAAAGATAAATGTCCTGGTTCACCAAGGAACGGATTTGTTCCCTAAGGCGGTGAATCTCATGCTGGCGCGTCCTCTCAGCCTCCATGATAGCCCGGTCCCGCAGCTCCGCCTCAGATAAGAAACTTCTGGCAGACAGTTGCATCCGCAGAGAGTCCACCCTGGAAGATTGCAGAGACAGACTCTCTTCAGCCCGCGCCGTAGCAGCCCGTTGCTCCTCAAGCTCCTTTTTGAGGGAGACAAGTTTCTCCTCATTTAGTGCAAGAACAGCTTCCGCCTTGGCAATAATGTCCCGAGTTCTGAGGATGACCTGCTCCGTGCTCTGCACACTGAGCTCAGATTCCCTCGAATCTCCGGCTAATTTTTGAAATTCAGCCTTGGAATATTCAAGGTCACGGATCTCGGCAGTGATCTGCGCCTCCGCCTCCTGTCGCTCCCGTTCCTGAGCAGCTAGGAGCCTAGTCAGGATGGCCTGGGCCTCGCCGGAAGAACCTGCATCTTCCAAAGATTCCAGCTCCCGCAGGTTATCTCCAAGTTGCTCTACCACCCGCAGGCATGCCCTGGCAAGTGAAGGGCCTCCCGCCAATTCGACGCTCACGGCCATATTTTCAAGAAGCCTCTGGGCGAACTGGAAGGTGCTGTGTCCACGGAAGATGAGATCAATACATGATCCCATCGAGGTGAAGAATTGTTGCACCATCTGACGTGCCAGATCCCCCATGTCTTCACCACCTAAGAAGCTTCCCGACCCTTTTTCTGTCACGGGATAAGGGATATAGGGCGGGTCTTCTCACACAAGAGCCGTACCAGCCGTCGATGTGACAAGAGCAAGACTACCCACTGGCGCTTCCTGGAGCGCTGCCTCTGCAGGAGCTTCCACGACCAAGGAAGGAGTTGTAAGCACAACCTCTTCAGAAACTCCCACCGAGGATTGAGCTGTGTGGCCTTCTGGAAGGGTGCTGATCGTCAGACTCCCCACCTGAGCCCCCTCAGTCAGAGCTGCCTTACTAGGTTCGAGGTCCAGAGGCGTCAAGTCCTGTAAAATGGGAGTCTCCCCAGCTTCAGCAGTAGCCTTCTCCACCGGCGGAGTGAGAGCCTCCTCAGCCTCAATGGTTGTTTCCCCTCCTGGCAAAGGGGAAGGCTCCCCAACTTCAACAGCTGCCCCCTCCGAGGTTATCTCAGCGGCCGAAGCCTCAATCCCCTTGGGCTGGGTCAACTCTGTTTCCATCACCTCGACAGGCGAAGAAGTTATACCTTCAGCAGGGATTATCGCCAGCGGTAACGCAGTCGATGATTCACCCTCATGTTGTTCCTCCTCCGAGACGTCAAAGAATCCGCCCTGATCAGGAAGAGCGGGTTCATCGCCATAGTCGACTTTATCTTCAAAGTCACTTTCTCCCGATGCCGAAGAAGACGATAGCGCCACGCGAGGAAGCTCCGCAACAGGAGCCTTACCCCCAATCACTCCAGTGGTAGGACTAGGGTCGACTGCCCGAGGATTGGAAATAAAGACACTAGGAGACCCCGGTTGCTGTACCTCGTCTCTCCCTTCATGAGCAGAAGGAGACTCGCCCATTATGTCAACCTCCGGTGACTCGGTATCACCAGCAACAAGGGGTCGCTCAACAAGCTCCCCTTCCTCCACGGTCTCGCTGCGTGACCTAGGAGCACGGACCAAGCTTGGAAAATCTTCATCTTCCAGCGGTTCCTCAACTCTAACAGGGACACTTTCAGGAGGAACCTCAACTCCAGCAGAGATAGCTCTGGATTGAGAGACTTCAGCCGTTAAGTCCCTCCGAGCCTTTTTTGGGGCAGGCTCAACTACAGAAGCAGAGCGTCGACGACGCTTCCTCGCCAATTGCTTGCCGGTCGCGGCTCCACTCTCATTGCTGGTGGCTCCGCCCTCGTCGCTTGCGGCTTTGCCCTTGCCGGTCGCGGTGCCGCCCTCACTACTGGGGGCTCCCTCCTCGATCGTTTCTCGACCTCCCTCTGAGCTTTCAGGTACTGGTCGAGGAGTTTAGTACGTTTACTGGATTCAGACCTCTCCTCGAGACTAGCATTGATACTCTCAAGACATGAAGACTCCGGAATAAGATCTGGCGTCTGGCCGGCCTGGGAGTACCAAATACAGAAGCTGAAGCTCATACGGCACTTAGGCGCCTCGTCGGGTAGATGGAACGTTGCTCCCGTCCCTCCAGCCACACTGTAATACCAAGCCCGAGCGCCTTCGAACAGATTCCCGTCAAAGGCAAGTTGAGCATTGGGATTCCCGACGTAAAGCTGATCATAGCCAAATTGTCGGGCAAAACGACTTGGCATATACGGCTCGATAGTGCAGGAAGTTCCTTGGCGAAACAGCACATATCCTGGTCGTATATTGATCAACCACCAGAAGGCTCCAGCAGGCAATTGCGAGAAGTCATCCCGCCCAGCGACATCCGTGAACAGCTCCCCGGGGGCTGCACCTTGAACCTCTGGAAAGCAGCGGTTGAGCTGGTAGTTGGCAGCACAGGAAAGACGCTTCCTAATGTAATACAGGTAGGTGTCATGCCACTCTGAACGTTCCAGCCGCTGCACAAATGGGATATGATCCACGCTCCCACGCGCTGACGTCATTAGAGACGGGCAATGCATCACGTACCAAGCCATGAGGTACGTGTAAGGCAGCTCAATTCGCGGGTTGGGATGCTTCACCGTCGGGTTCCCCTCTGAGTCGGTATACGGCTCCCCACGAGAATTAGCAGTCTTTGGGGGTCCGCAGAAGCTCTTGGTCAACACCCGCAGCCCGCTTTGAATACCAGCCACCACGGCGGGAAGAAGGGCTATGGGGTGGCCATGAGCCAAGAGTACCGCCGGGTACACCACATCTGCCACAATAACTTCATGTGGTAGCGTGGGCACCACACACCTCTTCAGCCACAACATCAGGAAGCCCGCCAACAGCGCCTGATCAGAAATAGGGGTCCGGGCTTGATGGTGAAAGCTCTCAAAGACCAAGTCAGGGTCGAAGCCGTCCTCGTTCGACTCCGTGGTGTAGAACTTGTCAGAAGCTGCGTCGATCCTGTCTTCAACTTCCCCACCAGAACTAGGAGCTAGTCGGATTACTGGGAGATCTTTATTGCTGACATTATTAAACAAATAATCAGCCCAGGATAGTTGCTTGACGCCTCCTGACCTCCAGGCAGTTGTCTGACCACAGATGTAGAAATGGCACATCACCTCCCAGTAGGTCTCGTACACTTGAGGAGATTCTTTTTCCAAAAGGCGCAGCTCCCTGGTGGTTGGGACAAATTCCTCGTAAGGAATATCCCCTGACGACAACCCGGAGACCTCATACAATTCGTGTAGGGCAAGGCCCATCTCTCCAACCGGAGTAAAGAATGTCCCCGTCCGAGGATTGTAGCGCTCCAGAATCCCAAAGAAGTTATGGGAACTCATCGGGACGCCCCACTGCACGGCCCTGACTGCTGGGTACAGCCCCACACGCTTCAGTGGCCCCTCAAGATTGGTAAGGACAAAACCCACCATCCTGCCCCACCAGTAGTTCTCTGGAGAATGGACCCACCCATACGCACGGAAGTCGACAGGATAGTCACCCCCTGCTTCTATGAAGGAATTGAGGAAGGTGGTAGCAAGCTCCGGGGTCTCCCCAATTGGAATTTCAGGTTTGGACGACGCAGGGAACAGTCCGACAACTGACCCGTCATGACTATCATGGCGGCCTACCTTTTGGAGGCCAAAGTCACCAAGGGCGATCTCAGGGATATACTGGGAAACGTCCCATTCCATCTTCCGGGGGACAGACATGTGTTGAAAGTAGGACATCGGGAACATCCTCTCCATGTCTGGAAGAAAGAATCTTCCGCCCTTTATCTCACGGAGCCATTTATAGGTCCCCTCAGACACACGACGGCCATCATCATAGATATGATCCCCAAAGAAGAAGGCAGGCTTCTCCAACCTGACACCGTCATCCGTTTTGAGCGCGGCATCGGTCATAAGTGCCCGGAAGGTTCTCCTGCTAACATTAGAGAGCCTGCGATCCAGCAACTGGTCAGCAGTCACAGGGACACTCATTCTTTGCACAAAGGTCAAGCCCCGGTCGGCACCACCCACGCGGCCAAAATGGTGCATCTTGGCAAGTGAACCTGAAACATGCGGCACTGCAAAAGAAAAAGGCACTTGGTCAGATACTTTGCCAAAAATAAGGGAAGACGCTAAGTGTTCATAATTCAAAACGCAGCCGAGACATTGGACGCAGGGGTTATCATCCGCGTCCAGACCTGCGAACTTGCACCAAAACGCAGAAGAGATACTGGACGCAGGAATTTTTCGAATCCGCGTCCAGACCTGCAAAGCTGCGTTCTACAAACCAAGACTTATGAAAAATTCGAAGTACTTGGATTCAAACGCCAGATTCTACAAAATCAGCGGTTGAAGACACAGAACACAAGGATCAAATCCGCGTTCTGCAAACCAAGACTTGTGAAATTTCAAAGTGCTTGGACTCGGACGCCAGCGCCTGATGGCACAAAACGCGGCACAGAACGCATGGATCAAATCCGCGTTCTACAAATCGCGTCCAGAGACCTTCACAATTAGAAATATTCTAAGTGAAGGACCCAGAGTGCAGAGTTCACCAGCGTCGGATCATCAGGCCCGTGCCCCGTTATCATCTCAAGGACAGCGTCCGAGAATCAAACACGATCTTGTGTTAAAGGTCCTTAGGGTTCTATGAACATGTTTTAATGGCGGAACCCACACCGAAGGTGCATTTTTACCTCGGAAAACACCCTCCTGCGCAGAGGAAGCATCTCTCTCAGCCTCGGCGACGGTCGCCCTTGAGGTCGATGCAGTCGGTTTCGTCTTGGGAGCCATTGAAAATCAAGAAATCCGAGCGAGGAGATGAATAGTTAACAAGAGAAGGAAGTTCTTTTTCTCAGAGAATGCGTTCGTTCGGAGAAGAAGATACATCTCTCCAACTGTTGCCTTTTATAGGCACGGAGATTCGCGAAGATACGCAGCGTTTGGCCCAATAAACGCTGCAGCGAATCGCTGCCTGACGCGTGGAGCCAAATCATTGTTTGAACAGGGAAGATCATGCGTCGCAACCCCGCCACAAGTCAGAAGTTGACACGTGGAGCAGTTCACTTAATGAACCGGGAGATCCGCGCGCCAAAAGGCGAAATCTCGCCTTTTCCCCAGGCCAGCTGGCGGCGTAATCATGACATGGCACAGGCGCACGCCCCAAAGTACGCGGCTCTTCGGTGGACATGCCCCGTCAGCATCATCATAAATGCACCCAGAAAATCGCGTCTGCCTTATGAAGATCGGTCGCGTTCTCATCGCCAAAAGATCGCGTCTCGCTAAGAAGTCGCGTCTTTAAAGCAGTTTCTGCTTTTTCAAAAAGGAACCTGCGTCCAGTCTCTTGCTTCTACAAGTCAGTTCAACAGTACACTGACGCAAACAGACAACCAACCACTCCCGGTCAAAAGCGCACCCATGACAGACTAAAAGCAATCGGGGAGGTCTAGACTGTGTATCTAGACACTCAAACACGATCAACTCTGACGGCTTCAAAGAGTTCAACAGTACACTCACGAAGACCAATTCCAGATAAGATCAAACCCGAAGCATCAACAGTCCAGTCATAAAACGCGAACACGGCTAAAGATCCAAAGTATTCCGAAATCCGTCCCATTCAACTGCGGAATATCAGAAACTTTGGAGGGGGTTCTGTAGGCTGTCTAAAAATGACTAACAGACCAGCCATTAAGGAAGCAGAGTCTCAAGCTCTAGACGCGAGAAATCGATGCTCGCGTCTCAGCATTAAGACGCGTTGGCTCTACACCCGCGTCTCAGCATCAAGGCGCGTTTGGCTCGACGCCCGCGTCTCAAACTTCAAGGCGCGTTTGGCTCGACGCCCGCGTCTCAAACTTCAAGGCGCGTTCGGCCCAACGCCCGCGTCTCAGTTGCAACTGCCCTGATTGCGGGGCCAGTCACCGCGCATGTAGCGGGTAGTGGCCCCTCATTCGGGAGCGTTTTCAGGAGGCACCTTCACCCCCTGAGATCCCTATAAATAGCCTTGTTTGCTATGAAGAGAGGATCAGAGTTTTTGGAGAGACACACAGGGATAGAGGCTTGAGAGGATCGAAGCTTGGCAGAAGATCAGAGTTTTGAAGAGAGAGAGCTTTGAGATAGGGCATCATCAAAATCGATCGAATCCAGGCAGAAGGATCATCAAGAGAGAAGCACGACTCTTCAGCGAGCTTACTGAGTACTAGCCGCTCTTCGCCTACCTCCTCTTTGAGAGTTTTGGTAGACGGAGCTGAGTTACTCTTTCTACCGACCGAAGAGAAGACCCCCGACGGTCCAGGACGGTCATCTGGTCAACGGAGAACAAGATTCACTCTCCATCGCCACACGAAGAACCCAGCTTTAAACAAAGGGAAGATTCAGACATCCTCCCTCCCTTGTAACTGGAAAAGAGGGAAGAGTAGTTCTTTTGGTTGTAATCGTTTCGCTTGAATTAAGGAAATCTTTTTACAGCTAAAACCACTTTCTCAGACCACCAAAGTTTTCCGGCCCCTACACCCGCAAACCCACTCTCTATTTTCTTATTCTTCATATCACTTATTTCTTTTAAGTAAAGCCTAATAATTTATAACCCATTACCATTAAGATTCTTACCCATTAACCTAAAACCCAATTCTAATCCAAATCTTATTTTCAAAATTATGATCTTAAAAAAAATCCTAATCCTAATCCTAATTAAATCCTAATAAAAATCATATTTAAATCAAATCTCTTTGAGATTTTTCTGCAACCTTCCATTCTTATCTAAATTGCTAAATTAAGTAATCTAACCTAACTGGAATTCTAAATTGCTAAATTAAGTAATCTAACCTAATTGGAATTCTAAATTGCTAAATTAAGTAATCTAACCTAATTAGAATTCAGGTTTCTAAAATCTCTAATGACCTATATAAAGACCTAACCCTTTTCTTTCTCTTCTACCTCAAAAGAAACTCTAATCCAACTCTCCCCTCTTCCATCTTTCCTTTCTCCTCAAGCGGATCGTGAACGAAAAGGTGAACAAAAAGGGGTTTCGAGGCAAGGATTGAGGAGCATATAAGGAGGAACAACTCAAGTAAGTAGATCTAACTTGTGAAATTTATTTCAGTTTTTCTTAAAAATAAAATAAATTAAATTAGAACCAAATAAATAAAAGATCCTAACAATTTCTATTGAAATAATTTATGTAGATTTATCGGGATCCTAGAATTTCAGTGCTTTGGATTGTGATCGAGTTCAGGTGAGTGTTCTCTTTCTTTTTCAAGTAAATAAGAATTTTGTGAGTGTTTCACTTCTTTATTTAATTTTATTTTATTTTATTGTGAGTGTTCTCTTTCTTTTTCAAGTAAATAAGAATTTTGTGAGTGTTTCACTTCTTTGTTTAATTTTATTAAATTCTATTTTGTGAGTGTTCGTTCTTGTACATTTCCTTATTCACCGTTGTCGGTATGCATTTACATGTTACACTTATCATTTCATGTGACTTTATGTTGTATTTTACCAGTTTGATTACTTGTACTACTTCATGAGACACCCATGATTGCTCACTTTAATTACGTAGTTGATATGAGCTTGTATTAGCGTTATTTTATGTGTTGGTAGTTGTCGTTATTGGCTTAGGTCTAGTTTTGATACCCCTTAGACTGTGACTTGACTCAGCTCGATCTTGAGGTTGATATCATTGGTATTAGTTATCAGATTTGATATTCATATATTTGGTTATTACTCATCCTGAATATCTTGATTTACATGAGAAACTTGATTGTTTATACATGATATCTACCTGATACTATTGTCCATGTTACTTAATTGCTGAGAAAATATTGTTACACGGTAACAACACCGTCATGTTATACTTGTTACATATTCCTGTTATACCGGTATCCTGTTCATTGATATTATATATTCCTGTTATACCGGTATCCTGATTACATGTTGATATTGTTACCGTGACTACCGCCGAGTTATCCAAGTGATTCAAGTAACATGCATATTAAGTAATCTTGATAAACTAATAACATGATATTAAACAACTTACACTGGGATTGGGGAAATTGATGGAGGAGACAGCGTCTGTATTTTGGGTGGACCTAGGATTTAGGTTGCGCAGCCGAAAGAGGGTCCCACTGCAGCGTTCCCGTGGGGTGACTGGCACCCCGTCCTGTTCCTGTTATACATGTTATACATGTACCTGTTCCTGTTATACATGTTCCTGACTATCTTGCGGTAGGTCCTGGTTCAGCGCCAGGAGTCTGGGCCGTGGTCCCGGGTATGCACGGGACCCACCTAAAACACAGACAATGTCTCCAACCGATCAGTTTCAATAACTGAGGACCTCGATTGGCATGTGTGGTAGGCGTAGTATGGGATGCGTCTATTACATGTGACAATTGGTGTTCGCTGACATAATAATAATAAACTGTTAATGTATTGTGACTAACCGTGATCACCCGACAGTATATATATATATATATATATATATATATATATATATATATATATATATATATATATATATATATATATATATATATATATATATATATATATATATATATATATATATATATATATATATATATACTATGATAGATATAGGATTGTACACCAGACTAGTGACATATGCTTGGTTATACCATCAGCTATCAGTTGCTTGTTTACAGTTGTGATAGTTGACTTTTATCTTCATTCATGTTGTTATGCAGTTATCCTTTAGTTATCTTCTGTCTGTAGTTTATCTGGTTAGTATTCTGTGCACATTGTTTATATGCACGAGCCCTCCCCTTTACACACACACTCACCAGGTCGCTTTCTGACGACCCTGGATTTGCACGTCCAGATATTGGACGCTTTGTTTCTATTGTGCAGGTGTTCAAGGAGACGGTACGCTTCGCGAAGAGCTGGAGCTTCTCCCTATTCGATTCCGGTATTCTTATCTTTCTTGTCTTCATATTATTTCCTGATTCTCGTTATATCAGATTCATTTGTTATTCCAGTTCTTTATTCATATGATATCATGCGTGGATGCTTATATGTATTATTACAGTGGTCGTTGACTCATTATAGTATAAATTTATAGCTTATTTCGGGTTACTTAAGGCTTAGCGCATATACGTGAGGTATTTTCTTTGCGTATATGCGTCGCCAACTCGTGTCGCGTCTCCGCTCTAGCGTATTTTGGGAAACGTTGCGTGACAAGGTTTTCTTAGTATCAGAGTCAGGTTCAACATAAAAAGAGAACCTGGATCTTACTGGTAACTTGAGACAAGTTACATTTACACTGCAATATACATATACTATCCATACGATGATATTGACTCCACTTGAGAATCAATCGTTCTTCCCTTCTAAATCCATCTCTTGAATCTCTTAATGTCTCAGATTTCATTATTCCTTCCGGAGCGATCTAGATTTTTTTCTTATTGATTCTTATCTTTCATCTCTGTTCTTTTCTCCTGATTTTGACTGTTGGACCTGGCCTTTAGACATGATCGATAACAGAAAATCAGAGCGCGCAGCGGAAGCGTGGTGGGCTTATAACGCATCGAGAAGCGACGTGGAAGACGAGAAGACAATATTAACATCAGTTATTCTTTTTATTTTCTCAAATTGCTTAATATCTATTTATTAACTTTAATCTTCTATTCATTCCCCGCTTTATTGAAATTTCGAGGACGAAATTTTTATTAAGGTGGGTAGAATGTAATATCCCTAATCTAAAATACTGTATTTTTATTTTTCTAAAATATTTATTTTATTTTATTGGTGATATTAGTATTATTTATTAACTTGAGTTACAAATTATTTTAAGATAGTAAATAGTATTTTTGGCCTTATAATTATATTTAGCATTATTAAGTATTATCATTTTAATTACTAGCTAGTATTTTTCCCATTACTATGTTACTAGTATTATTATTGTAGTTGCTATTATTGTTAATATTGATATTATTATTATTCTTGTTCATATTGTATTGTTTTAGTCATTATTATTACTGTTAGTATTTTTACCAAGTATTATTAGATAAGATTTTTAATGTTGATAATTTTATTATTATTACTATTGTTATTATTATTATTGTAAATATTATTGTTAATTATTATTATGATATTGTTAATCACTATTAGTAGTATTATTATTTATATCCAAGCCAAATAAGCTTAGCCCATTCTCCTTTTCTTTTATTTTCTTTTCCTTTTATTCTAAGCCCACATGAGCCAAGCCCACTTCCTTATTTTCATCTTTTTCTATTTTTCTTTAAGCCCAAAAAATAAGCCCGCAAGCCCACTCTCTATTTTCTTATTCTTCATATCACTTATTTCTTTTAACTAAAGCCCAATAATTTATAACCCATTATCATTATGATTCTTACCCATTAACCCAAAATCCAATTCTAATCCAAATCTTATTTTCAAAATTATGATCTTAAAAAAATCCTAATCCTAATCCTAATTTAAATCCTAATAAAAATCATATTTAAATCAAATCTCTTTGAGATTTTTCTGCAACCTTCCATTCTTATCTAAATTGCTAAATTAAGTAATCTAACCTAATTGGAATTCTAAATTGTAAATTAAGTAATCTAACATAATTAGAATTCAGGTTTCTAAAATCTCTAATGACCTATATAAAGACCTAACCCTTTTCTTTCTCTTCTACTTAAGAGAAACCCTAATCCAACTCTCCCCTCTTCCATCTTTCCTTTCTCCTCAAGAGGATCGTGAACGAAAAGGTGAACAAAAAGGGGTTTCGAGGCAAGGATTGAGGAGCATATAAGGAGGAACAACTCAAGTAAGTAGATCTAACTTGTGAAATTTATTTCAGTTTTTCTTAAAAATAAAATAAATTAAATTAGAACCAAATAAATAAAAGATCCTAACAATTTCTATTAAAATAATTTATGTAGATTTATCGGGATTCTAGAATTTCAGTGCTTTGAATTGTGATCGAGTTCAGGTGAGTGTTCTCTTCTTTTTCAAGTAAATAAGAATTTTGTGAGTGTTTTACTTCTTTGTTTAATTTTATTTAATTTATTGTGAGTGTTCTCTTTCTTTTCAAGTAAATAAGAATTTTGTGAGTGTTTCACTTCTTTGTTTAATTTTACTAAATTCTATTTTGTGAGTGTTCGTTCTTGTACATTTCCTTATTCACCGTTGTCGGTATGCATTTACATGTTACACTTATCATTTCATGTGACTTTCTGTTGTATTTTACCAGTTTGATTACTTGTACTACTTCATGAGACACCCATGATTGCTCACTTTAATTACGTAGTTGATATGAGCTTGTATTAGCGTTATTTCATGTGTTGGTAGTTGTCGTTATTGGCTTAGGTCTAGTTTGAAAAACACCTAGAGGGGGGGTGAATAGGTGTGAATGCTAATCTAGAGATCTTTTTAAACTTTAATTAAATGAGTGATGCAACGATCTCTCAAAACACGACTAAGAGCTGAATACCCCTTGCGAGGTTCTGAACTCCTTCCTCCCAATTCCCCTTAAATGGGTTAGAGGTGCGTAATGCAACCGTGTTGTGTTGAGGTGTGATCGATCAATGCCAAGTATGATGATGAAGATGAAATGCTCACAATGTAAAACAACAAGTATAGCAAGTAAGGTAAACAACACAAGATTCCACAAGTAGAGGGTTAGTTCTCAAGCAATTAATTCAAGGCAATATAAAGCAATAGAAATTAAAAGCAAGAAGAACGCAAAGGCAATCGCAAACAAGATGATTTGTTTCGAGGTTCGAGCACACTTGCTCTAGTCCCCGCCTTCACCTCCGTGAAGGGTTTCCACTATCCACCGAGGATGCCTTTACAATTGGGTCTACCGAAGACCGAGCACCGAGCTCCACCGAGTACAAAGGACCTCTACCGAAGAGGTTGCTCCACAAGAAGGAATTACAAGAACAAAGTGATCACAACTTGATCACTACACTTTTCTCAATTTCTTTTACAAACACTCTCACTTCAATTACAACTTCACTATAGAATGAGTATAGAATTTTTGGCTCTATGAAGTGTGGTGAGAAAACTTCAGTGGTAGAGTGATATAGAGAATCAAACACAACTGAAAAACAATCTTGAAAGAGTAGGAATTGAAGGCTTAAAACAATTTTTCTTTTCTCTTTTGAAAACAACAAAACTTGAGGATTTTTCTAAGTAATGAGCAAGAGAGACTTCTCCTCTATTTATAGGGTTAGAAAATAGGTTAAAAACAATTTCTTTTCACCTAATTCAACCTGCAAAAGCTCCCCAACCACTCTCCAAAAATCTGCTAAAACAGAAAAAGAAACAGTTTTTCAGAAAATCCCAAAGAGGAAAGAGCCGTTGCTGTGTTGCAGGCTTGGCGGTCGACCGGTCCGGTCGACCGCCAGCCTAGCTGGATATAGCCGTTGGCTCCCGGTCGACCGACCAAAAAGGAGGAAACACAGTTTCCTTCTTCCGGTCGACCGGTCCGGTCGACCGAAATTTCCCGAGAGCAGAAGGCTCTCTGTCGGTCGACCGGTCCGGTCGACCGACGGACATGCACAAACAGTGCATGTCCAGGCACAACGCCGGTCGACCGGGCCGGTCGACCGATGTTGCCTGAGGCTGAAAACTGGGCTGTTTTGAAGATGGAATTTTTTTGTAAAAACATTTTGAAAAATACCTATAGCTAAGTATTATGCAGAAAATAGTTTATATACATGTTTTAAACAAGTTTTTCAAGATATAAAGCTTTGGTACATGTATATAAACTAAGGCATAAACTAAAGCTTTGGTACATGTTTTTAAACAAGTTTTTCAAAAACATAGGAAATACATGAAACAAGTGTGTGTGCAAATCCTAGAGCCAAATTTCCTATATTCAAACTTTAACATTCTAAACTTACAAACTTACTAAAAGACTTCAAGGCTATTCTTCAAGGTGGGCTATCTTCACTTGATCTTCAATATTTGCAACTTGAGCCCAAATTGAATTGTCTTGAGTCCAAGAGCCTTGTATTTGAGTGAGAGTACTTCTAGTGTGATGATAAACCTGAAACACACTTAAACAACAATTGTTATTAGTACAAATAACTAATATGTTTTGTAATCATCAAAATACACTAAACAAGGGTGATTGTAACCTTGGGCCAACAATCTCCCCCTTTTGATGATGACAAAACATATAGTTATTAAACAAATAAAGAGAGGAAAAAGCTTGGAAAGCTCCCCCTCAAACAATGCTATGTATCTATCATGAATATGAAAAACTATGAAATCATACATAAAGCATTTGAAAAAGTCATCACCATAAATTTTGTCAAGGAAAACCAAATAATGAACAAATTTATTATTTTCAAAAATCTAAGTATATTCAAACTAGTATATTTTTCTCCCAACAATTTTAATCAACTTATATTCTTTTTCTCCAAACTTATATATTTTTCTCCCCCTTTTTGTCATACATCAAAAAGGGTTAAAACATATCAAAACACAAACATATCAAAACAAAAATATTTTAAGAATCAATCATACATACATTCAACTCACCACAAATAAAGGAAAATCTTGCATAATCTAAAGGTTTAGTGAAAATATCGGCAAGTTGAAAATCGGTAGAAACATAGTCAATATCAATATCACCTTTTTCAAAGTGATCTCTAAGAAAATGATACCTAATATCAATGTGCTTGGTTTTACTATGTTGATTAGCATTTTTGGTCATGTGAATTGTACTAGTATTATCACAAAAAATCTTAACATGATCAAAATGTAAATCATAGTCAAGGAGAGTATGTTTCATCCAAAGAACTTGTGCACAACAAGCTCCGGCCGCAACATACTCCGCCTCGGCGGTTGATAGGGCTACCGAATTTTGCTTTTTGGAAGACCAAGATACAAGACAATTACCTAAGAATTGACATGTTCCACTTGTGCTCTTCCTATCTACCCTACAACCCGCATAGTCGGCATCCGAAAAACTCTTCATTTCAAATAATCCGGTTTTAGGATACCACAAACCCAATTCAATTGTGCCCTTAAGATACCTAATTATGCGTTTTACCGCTATTAAGTGTGATTCCTTAGGACATGATTGAAAACGTGCACATAAACAAACAGAAAACATGATATCCGGCCTACTAGCCGTCAAATAAAGCAAACTACCAATCATGCTTCTATAAAGTTTAATGTCTACACTTTTACCTTGTTCATCCTTGTCAAGCTTGGTAGTTGTTGCCATGGGAGTTTTGCTTACTTTTGATCCTTCAAGCCCGAATCTTTTGATTAGTTCCTTTGTGTACTTGGCTTGATTGATGAAGATCCCATCCTTCCTTTGCTTGATTTGGAGTCCAAGGAAATAGTTGAGTTCCCCCATCATAGACATTTCAAATTCATCCTTCATGCATGACTCAAAAGCTTTGCAAAGAGATTCATTAGTAGAACCAAAAATAATATCATCTACATAAATTTGCACAATAAGAATATCTTTTTCTACATGTTTTGTAAACAATGTTGTGTCAATTTTACCTTTCTTAAAACCATTGGAAATAAAAAATGAAGACAATCTTTCATACCAAGCCCTAGGGGCTTGTTTTAAACCATAAAGAGCTTTGTCTAATTTAAAAACAAAATCCGGATGTGTAGGATCAACAAACCCGGGGGGTTGTTCAACATACACTTCCTCTTCAATAAAACCATTTAGAAAAGCACTTTTAACATCCATTTGAAACAATTTGAAATCTTTATATGAGGCAAATGCTAGTGTCATCCGTATGGCTTCAAGCCGTGCTACGGGTGCAAAGGTTTCTTCAAAATCGATCCCTTCGATTTGAGTGTAACCTTGGGCAACTAACCTAGCCTTGTTTCTAACTACATTACCCGATTCATCCAACTTGTTCTTAAAGATCCACTTAGTACCAATTGTTGGTCTATCGTGGGGCCTAGAAACAAGGTGCCATACTAGGTTGCGCTCAAATTGATTGAGCTCTTCTTGCATAGCTAGCAACCAATATGAATCGGCCTCGGCCTCGAGGACATTTTTGGGTTCAATGTGTGAAATAAATGCAAAGTGGCCACAAAAATCTTGAATTTTAGAACGAGTAGTTACCCCTTTTGATACTTCACCTATGACGAGGTCCTTGGGATGATGAGGGTTGAATCTCCAATCCTTAGGTAGTGGTTGAGTAGGCTCCACCTCATTTGTTTGATGTTCATTTCCTTGGGCCTCTTCCACTTTGGCTTCACTTCCATCATCATCCTTTGGCTTGTCTCCCATGGTAGAAGCATCCTCCAAGGTGACTTTCTCCAAACCTTCATGCAAGGCATCTATTTCTACAACATTCTTAACAAACTTGTTAGATTCCTCAAACTTAACATGAATAGACTCTTCAATAGTCAAAGATGATCTAATGAAAACTCTATAAGCCTTACTAGTGTTTGAGTAACCTACAAAAATAGCCTCATAAGATCTAGCATCAAACTTTCCTAAATTATCTTTTGTGTTTAAAACAAAGCATTTGCAACCAAAAACTTTAAAATAGGAAACATTAGGTTTTCTAGAAAAATACATTTCAAAAGAAGTCTTAGTAGTATTTTTACACAAGAAAACACGATTTGATATGTAGCATGATGTATTAACGGCCTCGGCTCACAAATAATGTGGTAGACCGTATTCACTTAGCATTGTCCTAGCCATCTCTTGTAATGTTCTATTTTTCCGTTCAACTACTCCATTTTGTTGTGGAGTTCTAGGACAAGAAAGTTCATGCTTTATTCCATGTTCATCACAAAAAGTGGTAAAGGGTTGGTTAATGAATTCACCTCCTCTATCACTTCTTATTCTCAAAATCAAAGAATCTTTTTCTTTTTCTACTCTTTTCTTAAAAGTTTGGAAATACGAAAATGCTTGGTTTTTATGTTCAAGAAAGAAAACCCATGTAAATCTTGAAAAATCATCAACCAAAACATAAGCAAATCTATTCCCACTTAGACTTTTGGTTTGTGTTGGGCCAAATAGATCCATATGGATTAACTCCAAAGGACGTGATGTCATGATATCCTTAATTGACTTGAAAGAAGACTTAGTTTGTTTCCCAAATTGACATGAGTCACAAACTCGGTCCTTTTCAAAATTCAATGAAGGAATACCTTTCACCATTTCCTTTGAATTTAATCTAGAAATATGATCAAAAGAAATATGCCCTAATCTCCTATGCCACAACCAAGAGTCATCATCGAGGGCTTTTAAACAAGTAATATTACAAGACATATTTAACATATCAATCATATAAACATTGCTTTCACGAAAACCGGAAAATACACAAACATTGGAAGTTCTATCAATTACTTTACAAGCAACATTGTCAAAAACTACATCAAAACCTTTATCACAAAGTTGACTAACACTCAAGAGATTATGCTTGAGGCCATCAATTAAAACCACATTTTCAATTAAAGGAGAGGTGCCAAGTTTTACATTACCAATACCGATGATTTTACCCTTGGCGTCATCTCCGAAGGTGACGGTGCCACCTTCATGATATCTTGATAGGGTTGCAAAGTTGTTGATGTCCCAAGTCATGTGCCTTGAGCAACCGTTATCAAGATACCACAAACCTCTACGTCGTTGGGCTTTGGAAAGTACCTACATCATTTAAAATAATTGTTGACTTTGGTACCCAAACTTTCTTGGGTCCTTGAAAGTTAGTGTTACGAACCCAAACATTATGATGTGATGCACTTAGTCTATCATAACAAAAATTTGCTAAGTGTCCCTTCCGCCCACAATGTGAACATGAGTACACTTTTCTATACATGAATGCATGATGTGTATGTGTAGTAGTGTGAGCATGCTTTTGGGGTTTGCCATGTTGTTTAGGTTGTGTAGCATGAACATGAACATGAGCATGAGCATTTTTCTTTGGGGCTTGTTTCTTAGGAAACATAGCCTCAATCCTTTTCTTATCAAATTCACAATTTTTCAAAACAACACTTAATGAGTCTAATCTTTCCCTAAGCATGGAAACTTCATTAGAGTCAATTAGTGGGGCCTTACCCTTGCAAGAAGTCTTATATTTTTCAAAATCATTTTTAGTAGTGGTCAAGGTGGAAACTAAATTATCCTTTTCTTTTGTAAGAGTAAAAACTTGATGACTTAAAGATTCATTTTCCTTTTTCATTTTTAAATACTTTTTCTTTAAGAAATCATAGTTTTGTGACAACTCAACAAAAGCTTCTTCTAACTCATCCATAGAAAGTTCATCATTATGAGAAGGGGAAGAGGTTACCTTGCTTGTGCCTTCATTAGCCATGAAGCACATGTTGGCTGTGTCTATCTCCTCTTCGGATTCGGTCTCCGAATCCCAAGTTGCCTTCATAGCCTTCTTCTTGTATGGCTTCTTTGATGTGGAGGGCTTTGCTTTGTCCGGACACTCCGCAACTATGTGTCCCGGTTTTTGGCAATTGAAGCACACAATCTTTCTTTCTTCTTTGCCTCCTTGCCATCTCCTTCTACCTTGAAATTTTGCCTTGTTGTACATCCTCCGAACATTTTTGACTAGAAGTGAGAGCTCTTCGTCATCTTCTTCTTCATCATCTTCGTCGGAGTGTGATGATTGACACTTGAAGGCAATAGTCTTCTTCTTGGTAGGAGCCATGTCCTCTCTTGCTTTCCTTTCCATCTCATGGGTTTTGAGGTTCCCAATGAGACCTATAAGCTCCATCTCTTCATTGTCGTTGAGTTCCTTCAAGGTTGTTGCTTTAACTTCCCATGAAGGAGGAAGAGCCCGGATGATCTTCCTTACTCTTTGATCATTGTTGATATCTTCACCTAGAGAAGAGAGTCCATTAGTAATCTTGGTAAACCTTGTAACCATATCATCTATGGTTTCATTGTCTTGCATGCTAAATGTTTCATATTGAGACCGAAGAAGGTCAATCTTAGCCTTCTTAACTTGTGAGGTCCCCTCATGAGTGACTATCAAGTGTGACCAAATCTCAAATGCGGATTTGCAATGTATAACCCTAGCTATGTCATCATCATTTAGGGCTTGTAGAAGTGCATAGTGAGCTTTGGCATTGGCATCGAATTCCTTAGTCTCTATTTCGGACCAAGTGGATTCGTCACCGGGGGGTACACTAAAGGACTTAGTCACGGCCTTTGCAACTCGGCTACCTAGAGATTGCAAAAACACGGTCATCTTAACCTTCCATATGGGAAAGTTAAGTCCATCAAACTTAGGAGGGGTCTTAATTCCATCGGCCATTTTTACTATATGAATATGAATGAAATGATTAGCAAATTAGGATCTTCCTAAGGTTGTTAAACCAAATCCTAGAGTCCAAGCTCTGATACCAATTGAAAAACACCTAGAGGGGGGGTGAATAGGTGTGAATGCTAATCTAGAGATCTTTTTAAACTTTAATTAAATGAGTGATGCAACGATCTCTCAAAACACGACTAAGAGCCGAATACCCCTTGCGAGGTTCTGAACTCCTTCCTCCCAATTCCCCTTAAATGGGTTAGAGGTGCGTAATGCAACCGTATTGTGTTGAGGTGTGATCGATCAATGCCAAGTATGATGATGAAGATGAAATGCTCACAATGTAAAACAACAAGTATAGCAAGTAAGGTAAACAACACAAGATTCCACAAGTAGAGGGTTAGTTCTCAAGCAATTAATTCAAGGCAATATAAAGCAATAGAAATTAAAAGCAAGAAGAACGCAAAGGCAATCGCAAACAAGATGATTTGTTTCGAGGTTCGAGCACACTTGCTCTAGTCCCCGCCTTCACCTCCGTGAAGGGTTTCCACTATCCACCGAGGATGCCTTTACAATTGGGTCTACCGAAGACCGAGCACCAAGCTCCACCGAGTACAAAGGACCTCTACCGAAGAGGTTGCTCCACAAGAAGGAATTACAAGAACAAAGTGATCACAACTTGATCACTACACTTTTCTCAATTTCTTTTACAAACACTCTCACTTCAATTACAACTTCACTATAGAATGAGTATAGAATTTTTGGCTCTATGAAGTGTGGTGAGAAAACTTCAGTGGTAGAGTGATATAGAGAATCAAACACAACTGAAAAACAATCTTGAAAGAGTAGGAATTGAAGGCTTAAAACAATTTTTCTTTTCTCTTTTGAAAACAACAAAACTTGAGGATTTTTCTAAGTAATGAGCAAGAGAGACTTCTCCTCTATTTATAGGGTTAGAAAATAGGTTAAAAACAATTTCTTTTCACCTAATTCAACCTGCAAAAGCTCCCCAACCACTCTCCAAAAATCTGCTAAAACAGAAAAAGAAACAGTTTTTCAGAAAATCCCAAAGAGGAAAGAGCCGTTGCTGTGTTGCAGGCTTGGCGGTCGACCGGTCCGGTCGACCGCCAGCCTAGCTGGATATAGCCGTTGGCTCCCGGTCGACCGGTCCGGTCGACCGACCAAAAAGGAGGAAACACAGTTTCCTTCTTCCGGTCGACCGGTCCGGTCGACCGAAATTTCCCGAGAGCAGAAGGCTCTCTGTCGGTCGACCGGTCCGGTCGACCGACGGACATGCACAAACAGTGCATGTCCAGGCACAACGCCGGTCGACCGGGCCGGTCGACCGATGTTGCCTGAGGCTGAAAACTGGGCTGTTTTGAAGATGGAATTTTTTTTGTAAAAACATTTTGAAAAATACGTATAGCTAAGTATTATGCAGAAAATAGTTTATATACATGTTTTAAACAAGTTTTTCAAGATATAAAGCTTTGGTACATGTATATAAACTAAGGCATAAACTAAAGCTTTGGTACATGTTTTTAAACAAGTTTTTCAAAAACATAGGAAATACATGAAACAAGTGTGTGTGCAAATCCTAGAGCCAAATTTCCTATATTCAAACTTTAACATTCTAAACTTACAAACTTGCTAAAAGACTTCAAGGCTATTCTTCAAGGTGGGCTATCTTCACTTGATCTTCAATATTTGCAACTTGAGCCCAAATTGAATTGTCTTGAGTCCAAGAGCCTTGTATTTGAGTGAGAGTACTTCTAGTGTGATGATAAACCTGAAACACACTTAAACAACAATTGTTATTAGTACAAATAACTAATATGTTTTGTAATCATCAAAATACACTAAACAAGGGTGATTGTAACCTTGGGCCAACATAGTTTTGATACCCCTTAGACTGTGACTTGACTCAGCTCGATCTTGAGGTTGATATCATTGGTATTAGTTATTAGATTTGATATTCATGTATTTGGTTATTACTCATCCTGAATATCTTGATTTACATGAGAAACTTGATTGTTTATACATGATATCTACCTGATACTATTGTCCATGTTACTTAATTGCTGGAAAAATATTGTTACACGGTAACAACACCGTCATGTTATACTTGTTACATATTCCTGTTATACCGGTATCCTATTCATTGATATTATATATTCATGTTATACCGGTATCCTGATTACATGTTGATATTGTTACCGTGACTACCGCCGAGTTATCCCAGTGATTCAAGTAACATGCATATTAAGTAATCTTGATAAACTAATAACATGATATTAAACAACTTACACTGGGATTGGGGAGATTGATGGAGGAGACAGCGTTTGTATTTGGGTGGACCTAGGATTTAGGTTGCGCAGCCGAAAGAGGGTTCCACTGCAGGGTTCCCGTGGGGTGACTGGCACCCCGTCCTGTTCCTTTTATACATGTTATACATGTACCTGTTCCTATTATGCATGTTCCTGACTACCTTGCGGTAGGTCCTGGTTCAGCGCCAGGAGTCTGGGCCGTGGTCCCGGGTATGCACGGGACCCACCTAAAACACAGACAATGTCTCCAACCGATCAGTTTCAATAACTGAGGACCTCGATTGGCATGTGTGGTAGGCGTAGTATGGGATGCATCTATTACATGTGACAATTGGTGTTCGCTGACATAATTAATAATAATAAACTGTTGATGTATTGTGACTAACCGTGATCACCCGACTGTATATATATATATATATATATATATATATATATATATATATATATATATATATATATATATATATATATATATATATATATAAACTATGATAGATATAGGATTGTACACCAGACTAGTGACATATGCTTGATTATACCATCAGCTATCAGTTGCTTGTTTACAGTTGTGATAGTTGACTTTTATCTTCATTCATGTTGTTATGCAGTTATCCTTTAGTTATCTGTTTATCATGTTATTTAGTTATCTTCTGTCTATAGTTTATCTGGTTAGTATTCTGTGCACATTGTTTATATGCACGAGCTCTCCCCTTTACACACACACTCACCTGGTCGCTTTCTGACGACCCTGGATTTGCACGTCCAGATATTGGACGCTTTGTTTCTATTGTGCAGGTGTTCGAGGAGACGGTACGCTTCGCGAAGAGCTGAAGCTTCTCCCTATTCGATTCCGGTATTCTTATCTTTCTTGTCTTCATATTATTTCCTGATTCTCGTTATATCAGATTCATTTGTTATTCCAGTTCTTTATTCATATGATATCATGCGTGGATGCTTATATGTATTATTGCAGTGGTCGTTGACTCATTATAGTATAAATTTATAGCTTGTTTTGGGTTATTTAAGGCTTAGCGCATATACGTGAGATATTTTCTTTGCGTATATGCGTCGCCAACTCATGTCGCGTCTCCTCTCCAGCGTATTTTGGGAAGCGGGGCGTGACAAGAATGGTATGGCCTATATCTGGGGGCCTTGCCATGAGAAACTGAAGCTTCTTTGATGCTGAAAAATGAGCCTTGGCTGAAACAAACCAAAGGTCTGGGTTTGCTTCCCAGTGCTTGAATAGTGTGAAAAAAGTCAGCATCTATTAATGCTGGTGGAGCAGAAACAGTGGAATGCAAAGCTGCATTGAGCCTGTAGGTCCCTGGGGCCTCACACTTCATCAAGCTTACTAACGTTGAAAAGAAGCTTGACGGGAACTTCCGTATTTCTTCAAATTCAAGAAAAATGCAAGCAGAGAGAGAAGATAGACTCGACAATAGATTTGCTATTGAGCAGCATATCTGTCAGTTTCATTACTGCACTACATTCACAGACCGGTTTCAGCGAAAGCAGCAAACCATTTAATTCCCTCTCTGATCTTATTTGAGTGTAGTTTGACTTTTATACCTGGAAGAGACAATTAACCAGATAAATTATGCAGATAAGTTAAAATGATTTCTGCTAGACCAGTTCCTCTTCCACTTGCCCCTATAGGTAGGCCACTGGCCAAATGATCAACAACAACAAAGCCTTCATCTCAATCTTTCTCTTCCATTCAGTTCTGTTAAAGGTCATATACTCTCTGTTAAGTGAAGCATTATCATCTACTCCTTAATTGCTTCCATTCAAGTTTGTTTAGGCCTCTGTAATCCTCATTGCTCCGTTAACGATGATCTTACCACAATTCCTAATTGACACACTTCTTGGTCTCTGTTGCACATGCTCAAAACATTTGAATAGATTCTCCCCTATTTTATTCTCAAGATTTGGACAACACCTCCCGAGGCTTGAGTCCTATATTGGAGCCCAGAATCAGCAATATAAAAACTTTTCTCAAAACTGTTCAATGAGTCTTACAAGACCGTATGTGTTGGCATCAGGAGCTGCTTCTCTTAGGAATCATTTTATATGGAGTATTAACCATTCCCTTTACATGACAATTAGAAAGGTATTATATACAAAGGTACATCTATTATACTTTGGTTCCTTAAAATTGTTGAAATAATTTCTTTGCATTAACGAAATCAACCATATCCACAAAACCTTCAAGTAGCACACGGGTACTCTCAGACGCGGATGTAGATCTTCTTACTTGAAAGGAGAAAACTTTATTCATCCCCATCTCACTGGCCTTCAATTCTTCCTTTGCTAGACCTGCTTTTAAACAACTTGAGGTGCCAGTAAGTTATAGAATATGGCTTGCATCCATTCGCCTCCATTTCTTTGTATAGCTCAAATGCTTTATCCAGAAGTCCATGCCTACACTGACACTAATATCTGCATTGAAATTGCTCTGGTAACTTAATTTCTCTCCTTGATTTCATCTCTGCCCAAATTTCCTCAGCCTATAAAGTATATCTGGAACTTGTCCTTCCAAATGCTTCAATTGTTAACACAAGGCTTTTGGATCTAACATGAGGAAGGTTCTTGTTAAGTTGGGTCATTAGTATTGGGTTGTTCCCCATATACCATCCTTGTCTTCTATATTTATATCCGCCTTGTCCCTATGAATAAAACTAATCTTTTTCTTTGAGGGTTTTTATATCTCTATATGGTATCAAAGCTAGGTTCTATTGTCTGTGCCATTGTCTGCACCTTCTTCTACTGTTTCTTCGCCAGTACCGCCAGTAGAAACTCCGAATCCACCTGGATCAAAGCCAGTTCAAGATTTCAGATACGTTTACGCTCATCGCCCAAAAGCTCCTGCCTCTGAACCGGTTCCAGCTAACCCCTCTCCAGTAAACGGTCCACCTCCTCCACCATCAACATCTTCCTCTGATTTTGATATTTCCATTGCTCTTCGAAAAAGTAAACGGTCTGCACTGATCATCCTATTTCGAATTTCATTTCTTATAATCATCTTACCCCCACTTTTCGTCAGTTTGCTCCATCTTTATCTTCTGAGTCTATACTCAAGTCTTATACAGAGGCTTATTGGTACCTGCCTGGAAGCAGGCTATGGATGAGGAGATGGGAACTCTTACTTCTAGAGGAACTTGAGAGTTAATTTCGGCACCAACCAATGCTGTTGTTGTTGGTTGTCGCTGAGTTTTTACTTTAAAATACCGCCCAGATGGATCTGTAGGTAGATATAAGGGCAGGCTAGTGGCCAAAACTTATACTCAGACATATGGCATCGACTATTTTGAGACATTCTCGCCAGTTTGCAGGATGAATTTTATCAAGATTTTGTTCTCCATTGCTGTTAACTTGTCATGATCATTGTTCCAACTGGATGTTAAGAACGCTTTCTTATATGGAGATCTTCAGGAGGAAGTTTATATGATCTTCAGGAGAAAGTTTATATGGAGCAACCTCTCGGCTATATTGCTCAGGGGGAGATAAAAGTCTTTCGTCTCAAGAAGGTCATATATGGACTCAAAAAGAGTCCAAGGACGTGGTTTGAGAAGTTCAGCCTTACCATTTCTGGTATTGGCTTTTATTGGTGTCATTCAGATCACTCTGTCTTCGTTCGACACATAAAGTCTGACATCGTAGCTCTGACTGTTTATGTTGATGATATTGTGCTGACTGGTAGTGATTCAGCTGGGCTATTGGGGACCAAAAAGTATCTTAAGTGTCATTTTATGACCAAGGAAATGGAACGTCCAAAATATTTTTTGGAATTGAAGTTGCACATAAAAAACACAGTGTACTTCTTTCCTAGCGAAAATATGCTCTGGATCTTCTTGAGAAAGCAGGACTTTTGGGATGTAAGCCTGCTAACACTCTAATGGAAGCCAATTTGAATTTATGATTTGATGACAGTCATACACTTGATGATCTAAAAAGATATAGGAGATTGATAGGGAAGTTGATATATCTCACGATTACTAGGCCAGATATAACCTTTACTATAGGGGTACTGAGTAGGTTCATGTATCAGCCCAGAGAGACTCATTGGTTAGCTGTGATAAGGGTTCTGACTTATATCAAGAGTTGTCCTGGGAAAGAGTTGGTACCGAATCCACAGTATAATGTTGGCTAAAACTTTGCTCTTGTTTTATGATTTATGATTTGTTTATATCATATTGATTTCTTTTAACTTTCCTGAAACCCAAGTTTTGGGGGGGGGGGAATATTGGACCTGTATTTGATTTTAGAGGGAAAACTTGAGTTTTTTTCTATTTGTCTTTGGTTTTTAATCCCATATTGGATAGATAAAGAAAAGTTGAGTGATTTATATACATAATCTTCCATTGTCTATTGTTATGAGTGTTAGGCCATGGGCCAGACTCCCTATATCCGCGCTCACGCACCGAACCGAACCGGGCCAGGTTCGGGTGTGTGTGGCGCACGCCCACAACCTGCGGACACGAATGCAGCTTCGTTCAAGGGGTTCTTGGACCTACTACATTTTAAAAATTATTTTTTTCGGAGCTAACTCCGAGCTTCTAGGAGAAGTGACCCAAGTACCTGAACTTGGAATGTTCCTGAGCGCTTGACCTCGGAATCATCCCCGAGTACTTGGACTCAGAGTGAACATGGAGTGGACCCCGAGCACTTGGACCTCAGAGTATTTTCTGAGCACCTGGAGACGCGATGTGTTTCCCGTGCACTTGGACTCGGAATATTCCTGAGCTCCGTCTTACTCTCCCGAAGTCCTCTATTTGATTTGTAACGTTTCTTGACCCGGTAAAAGCAGACAAAATCTCTTCCCTAAAGTCAATGGCTACTTGGTAGGCCTTTAAGCACCCATTAAATGGTGGTTTAGGGTCTTTTTCTTCATTGCACACCATGGACCTAGGATTAAGCAAGCAAATCTTTATTAGCAGAATTTTACATCTAATAAATGTGAGAATGTGATGAAAATTATACAAAATTAGAGACTAATCACACCCCGACACTTATCTTTTTGCTCGTCCCAAGGAAAACAAAAATAAAAAAATTATTACACCACTTTCGCAGGTGACGCGATTGCACTGAGCATGTGCAACAAGCCTTTAAACCTCTAAGTTTCCCTTAGGGGAGGAGTGTTGTCTCCTGAGGGTTTTCAGTGGATTGCATCCACAAAATCCAGTAAGTGAAAAAAATATTTAAGTGTTAGCAAACCTCTTTCAAGAAAAAGAACTTCCAGTCATCTAAGTAAAAATGACCGAATGGTGTAAGAATTAGGTTCAACCCTCATAAGTCCTCCTATACTTTAGCCTTTATAAAAGAAGAAATTATGGTTTTTCTTTAAATTTAGAAAGGATCTTATACTTCTAACTCATTTTGTTATTTTGCTTTAGATAGATATGCATAATGTGTAAGTGTGATGCTTGGGATTTTTAACTCAACTTTAAATATCATTTAATTTTATTAATATTTATCTATTATTCTTGATTTCATTAGGCTTTCTACTTTACTCATGTAACACATATCAAACCGATGATTTCCAAACCAGATGATTTTAGGGCACCAGGTGGAAAAACACTTCTCAGGTCAAATATGCAAGTAGAGTAGGCCACAAAATCAAGATTTACTATTATATATTGATTATTATTTTTTGGCGTGAGTAATCATGCTTCTTGAGGCACAATTATCCAGTGTTTTTTTTCAGAGTTGTGTCTCTAAATTCCAAGCATGTGTGTGGTTTATGCATATTCTACTAAGGCTAAATAAAAGGTATGAGTTATTTTCCTTATCCCTCCTAACTCTTAGTCAAACCAATCTTTCTTGTTTATTTAGGCAAAAATAAAGATTCATTAATAAGGTTCCCTTAATTCCTACGACATTTTGGTATTTTTATAAAGAGTATGAAATTTCTTTTCAATCTGGAGATTTTTTTTTAGTAGAAAGAAAAAGAAAAAGTGTTAGCACCCTCTCACACCTATCTAATGCATTGTCCTCAATGAATGTGTATGTAAATGCAAATGCAATAAATAGGGAGAAGAAAGGAGTGCATCGTCTTCGTTGACTCGGGCCGACCAAGTGCGAATAGGCTAAAGAATTGTCAAAAAATGTAGAAGGGGTAAGCATATAAACAATAAGAATTTTTTTTAGTTGTTGTGGTTAGGTGTATGACGGGGCAAAAAGAGTCAGCACACTATCATCCGGAGTCATAGGCTCACTGGTCAAGAAGGGCTTCAGTTTTTGCCCGTTCATTTTGAATTCCGTGTTGTTCTTAGGGTCTACAATAATCACAGCACCGTGTGGGAAAACGGTGCGCACAATGAAGATCCAGACCAACGAGTCTTCAGCTTCCCCGTGAAAATATGAAGCCTAGAGTTATCCAGCAGAACCTTGTCGCCCAGGGCAAAGTTTTTTCAGTTTATAATCTGATCATGAAAAAGTTTAGTCCTGCTTTTGGTGATCCGAGCATTCTCATAGGCTTCATTCCGTATCTCTTCTAATTCTGTGATCTGCAGTCTCCTTAGCTCACCGGCCTTACTCAGATCAAAATTTAGTTGCTTAATGGCCCATAGGGCACGGTGTTCTAACTCGACTGACAGATGACAAGCTTTTTCGAATATGATTCTGTAAGGAGACATCCCCAGAACTGTCTTAAAAGCAGTACGGTAAGCCCACAATGCATCATTGAGTTTGACCGACCAATCCTTTCAGTTCTGTCCGACAGTCTTTTCCAGAATGAGCTTGAGTTGTCGATTGGTGACTTCTACCTGCCCATTTGTCTGGGGATGATACGGAGGGGATAACTTGTGATTGATGGAATATTTTCGCATCAGAGTTTCAAAAATCCTGTTGCAGAAATGTGATTCATTATCACTAATTATTGCTCTAGGGGTGCCAAATCGGGAGAAGATGTTTTCTTTGAGAAATTTGACAATCACTTTGTTGTCATTGGTCTTTGTAGGCACAGCTTCTACCCATTTAGAGACATAGTCTACAGCAACTAAAATGAACTGGTTACCGAATGAATTAGGGAATGGTCCCATGAAGTCGATACCCCAAACATCAAAAATTTCAACTTCTAGGATCGGGTTTAGGGGCATCATGTCTCTTCTTGAAATTTTCCCAATCTTCTGACAATTTGCGCATAACTTGCAAAAATGTTTTGAGTCTTTGAACAAAGTGGGCCAGTAAAATTCACTCTTGCGGGGACCGAAGTGTCCTCCGCATGCAAGTTCATGACAAAAGCTTAGCACACTCCTCTGTTCTTCCTCTGGTATGCATCGTCGAATAATCTGGTCGGGACAATACTTAAAAAGATACGGCTCTTCCCAGAAGAAGTACCGTACTTGGGCAAAGAAACACACTGGTCTTACTTTGTTCAGTCAGCGGGTATTTGTCCAGTGGCCAAGTAATTGAGTATGTTCGCATACCAGGGTTCCTTGAAAATGGCTAGGATGTGCTCGTCTGAGAAATCTTCGTTGATCGGAGCTTGTATGATGGGTGTGTTCAAAATTCGTGATCGATGATCAGCGACCACATTCTCTATACCTCGTTTATCTCGAATTTTCATGTCAAATTCTTGAAGCAAAAAGATCCAGCAAATCAGTCGGGCTTTTGCTTCCTTCTTGGTCATGAGGTATCTTAGTGCCGAGTGATCTGTGAAAATCACCGTCTTCGAGCCTAACAAGTATGGCAGGAATTGTTCTAACGCAAAGACAACGGCCAAGAATTTCTTCTCAGTCGTTGTATAATTCTGTTGGGCGTTATTCAAGGTCCTACTTGAGTAATAAATCACGTGCTGCCTATTGTCGATGCGCTGTCCTAGAATAGCGCCAATAGCAAAATCAGAGGCATCGCACATGATTTCAAACGGTTGGGCCCAATTAGGAGCAGAAATAATAGGCGCAGAAATAAGTTCTTGCTTAAGCTTCCCCCATGACTTGAAACATTCATCATTAAAATCAAAGGGCACGTCCTTAGCGAGCAGGTTGGTTAAGGGCCTAGCGATTTTACTAAAATCCTTAATGAACCGTCGGGAGAACCCGGCATGCCCTAGAAAGGATCTAATATCCTTGATGTTGTTGGGTGGTGGAAGCTTAGCAATCACTTCTGCTTTAGCCTTGTCCACTTCAATGTCTCTCCTCGAAATCTCATGGCCTAAGACAATCCCCTGTCTCACCATGAAGTGACATTTCTCCCAGTTTAGAGTTAGATTCTTCTCCTTGCATCTCTGCAGAACTAACTTTAGGTGATGAAGACATTGTTCAAATGAATCTCCGTAGATGGAGAAGTCATCCATGAAAATCTCAAGAAAACGTTCTACCATGTCAGAAAACAAACTGAGCATGCACCGTTGGAATGTTGCGGAAGCATTGCATAATCCAAAGGGCTACGTCGATAAGCGAAGATTCCGAACGGGCAGTTGAACGTAGTCTTTTCCTGGTCTTCTGCAGTAATGGGGATTTGATTGTACCCCGAGTACCCATCTAGGAAGTAATAGTACTCATGTCCAGCCAAGCGTTCAAGCATTTGGTCGATGAAGGGTAGCAGGAAGTGGTCTTTACGGGTGGCTGCATTCAACTTTCTGTAGTCAATACAAACACGAATCTTGGTAGGCAGTTTGGTTTGTACCAACTCTTTTTGCTCATTCTCAACCACACTAAAGCCAGCTTTCTTCAGGACCACATGAACAGGGTTAACCCATTGGCTATCAGAAATGGAATAATGATCCCATTGTCTAATAGTTTCAAAATTTTCGCTTTTACTGCCTCTTGCATGAGTGGGTTAAGCCGGCGCTGGGGTCCCTCCTGGGGGTTGCTTCATCAATTAAATAGATTCTATGTTGAACTATGGCTGGACTTATTCCTTTGATATCCTGCATTGTCCATCCAATGGCTTCCCTATGTCTTTTCAGAATAGACATTAGGTTGTCCTCTTGTTGCTCAGTCAGGTGGGATGCTATGATGACTGGCAGGGTTTCTCTTCCGCCCAGGTAGGCGTACTTGAGGTGTTCAGGTAAGGCTTTTAGTTCTAGGGAAGGTGTTGCTTCATTGGAGGCAATCTCCGGACTTGCAATCCTATGATGAGGTACACCTGGGCTTAACGCCCAGTCCACTGCCGAATCTACGATCTGGTCTAGATCAAAGTCCTCAGACTCCAGATCAAACTCTGCCTCTGTTTCCATCTCCAGACTTTCCTCATGCTCACTGGTCAGATTTTCAGTAGAATTGACCTCAAATGTTTGATCATTGATATCCCTAGGTTGTCTTTCAAGATTGAAGACATTGACTTCCTTCGTCATATCTCCAAAGGTCAATCGCATGGACCCGTTCCTACAGTTGATTATGGCATTGGCTGTAGCAAGGAATGGGCGTCCTAAGATGACTGGAGTTTGAGACCGTGGATTTGACACAGGTTGGGTCTCAAGCACAATGAAGTCAACGGGGTAGATGAAATCCCCGACCCGGATAAGGACATCTTTGATTTCTCCCTTTGGGATTTTCACAGATCGGTCAGCTAACTGAATAGTGACTCGAGTTGGACTCAGCTCGCCCAACCCAAGTTGCTAGTATATTGAGAGAGGTAGCAAGTTGATACTTGCTCCCAGGTCAAGTAGTGCTCGGCTAATTTCTGTTTGTCCTATGGTGTAGGAAATTGTGGGACATCTGGGATCCTTGTATTTCACCGGAATGGGACCATACAGAATTTCGTTTATATTGGTTGCCAAGAACACTTTCTTGAGCACATTTGTCTTTCTCTTCTTCGTACACATATCTTTAAGAAATTTGGCATAACCTGAGACTTGATGGATAGCGTCAAGAAGAGGCACATTCAGTTTGACTTGGTTAAACATCTCAAGTATCTTCTCCATGTGCATATTTTTATTGTTGTTCCTAAGCCTATTGGGAAAGGGTGTTACAGGCTTATGAACTTGTTTAGCAGTTTTGTCCTCATCAGATGTTTGTGGAGCGGATTGGGAGGAGCTAGCAGAGGTGGAGGCAGGAGTAGGATTGATGTGGACAGGATTTTTCTGTTGGTGGTAGACCTGGTTGTCTACCTTCTTTCCAGATCGAAGTGTGTGAACAGCATTGCACTGGTTGATTGAAGGATCCTGAATTTCATACGCTTGATTAGAGTTTTTAGGGTTAAATAGCGGCTGACTAGGTAAAGTACCCTTGGTATTTCACTTAAAGAGCTAGCTAACTGACTCATCTGTATTTCTAATCTCGATATAGCTTGTGAATGGCTGCTCAGTGTTTGTCCCTGATTTTGCATGAAAGCGGCTTGGGACTTCATAAAAGCTTTCATGCTCTCCTCCAATTTTCTGAATTTCTTTTCCATTGGTGAACTTTGGGAGGAGGAAGATGGAGCTTGACTGGGAAAATTTGGTGCAGGATTTGGATGGTGAAAATTGTTGGAGAAATTAGGCATGGGAAGATTGTTCTGGGCCCAAGAGAATTTGGGTGATTCCTCCAACCGGGATTGTATGTTTACGAGTAGGGATTGTGTGGCGGCCGTGAGTAGGCCGCGTTCAGGTGTTCCGGTGGCACTTGCTGGGTATGAAAAATAGGGCACTCTTCAAAGACATGGTTTGGTGCCTGACAGTATGAACAACCCGCATTGTGAATTGGTGGTGGGTTGATTTGGTTGACATTGGCTGGCTCTTTTGTCTCTAGAGCCTCTATTCTCCTCATTAGGGTTGCAATCTTAGCTTCTGCAACTATGGATGATTCTAGAGATAGGAGCCCTCCTCTTGAAGTTATTGATTATGAATTCCTTGGTTTTTCGAGGCTGGCTCCCATTGCAGGGTTTTCTCAGCTAAATCCTCAAATAAATCCCAACCCTGGTTCTCATCCGTTTGCAAGAACCCTCCCTGACACATGGTTTCTAATAGGGTTTTTGTCTGATAATCTAAACCATCGTGGAGAATCTGGCACTGACGTCATTTCTTCACACCATGATGAGGGCACTGAGCTAGGAGATCTTTGAATCGCTCAAAGTATCTCTAAAATGGTTCGCTCGGTTCTTACCTGAACTGCATGATATTCTTTCTAATGAGGGCAATTTTGTAGATTGGGTAGAATTTCTTTAAGATGGCCTTGACGAAATCATCCCACGTCGTTACAGAATCTACCGCCAAACTGTACAACCATTTCTTTGCTAGGTCCTTTAGGGAAAAGGGAATGAAATGTAACCTAACGGCATCGTCTCCTAGCTGGGGAATACGCATCATGAGGCACACTTCTTCAAATTCCCTAACAAAGAAGTATGCTTCCTCCTATTCTAAACCATGAAACTTTGGGAGAGTGTTGATGAATTGAGGCTTTAATTCAAAGTTATTTCCATTTACCTCAGGCAGTTTTATACAAGATGGTAATGAGGTTCTGATCGGGTAAAACCTGTCCTAAAGTGATGCCATCACCGGTTCTGGATGCAAGGGTAGAGAAGTGTTTCTGGTTAATCTGGAAGATACAAGATCTCTCACCCACTCTTGTATGCAACATACCACAAACAACGTAAAGGAAACAAACAATCGAAAAGAATAAAAACAAACAAGAGAAAGGAAAAACAACCGCAAAGCCTTAGTCTAAGGTACCTGGACCTAGACGACTCCTAACTGGTCGATTCTCCGGGGGAGGTTGTTGCAGGAACTCGACTACAAGCTAATCGGCCAGGAAAGGGCAAAACTTGGTGGGAGGTATCCGGGCGTGAGCCACGGGCCTTAATTACGCCAAACCACGGAGCTTTCGAGGCTTTGCCTCTCAATCCACTTTCCTTAGACACCGATTTTGCAGGAGTATAGTTCTTACAATTTTCACCCTCGGTTAATCTCTTAGTGAGTCCGAGATGTCCCTAGGGCCAACGTCTATCAATTTTTAGCTAAGGCTTAGGTTGTGAGTGCACTTGGAGATGGTTTTTGGGCAAAGGAAGGATGATGAAATCCCCACCTTATCTTGTTTATTTGGGATTTTGCTCTTAATGTCAATTGTGCAAGTGTACAGTTTATTCACAACAAGGTAACACTCAAAGCGATAAATCACTCCAAAATGTTGGTCCTATTCTATATGAATGCACACGTACCTTTTCTCCAGCACTCTTCAACAGAAATGAAATGAATTGAAATAGATACGTACCCTAAATGCAAAAATCTAATCCAAATTTCAATTAAGCAACAAGTGGATTTCTGTTGAGTTTATTACACATATAAGGTGAAGCATTCAAGGGAACTAAAAAAAATTTTGAAAGCAATTTGAGCGGCTTTCGGCAACCCTGTATACGAGTTTGTTAGTACTTCAATCGGAAAAACTCGCTTTTACACGAATTTTTCTGAGGGAAAATGAATCCTCGTGCAACGTCCTTGGTCACCACTTTCGCTTCCCGTAGTGAGCTCCTTGGTACTTCTCCTACACACAAGAACAAAGAAAAATCTTTAGTATTGAACAATAAAGCTGTTCCCTCCCCGGCAACGACGCCAAAATTTGATTGGTAAAGCAAGCACAAGAATAAGTAAAGAGAGTGTGGGTTGATGTTACTGCTTTTGTGATTCTCCGTAGTAGCGAAGTGGCTATACGGGTCGTATCCACAAGGAGGGAGAGCGATGAAAGCTTGATGCGGCTTCTTTATTCAAGAAAAGAGAAAGTTTCTTGTTTCGGATAAAGAATTTGAAAATGAAAATAAGTTTGTTTCAAGAATAGTTTTGAATTGGTTTGCTTGTTTGTAAAAGTGAATTTTTCTTAATGGTAAAAGTGCATGGCTAATTTTCTACTAAGTGCTCCCACTAATCCCTAACTTCTTGAAGATGTAGCCTCACGATGGATCATAGGCAAGTAAAATCTTTATGCATAGGAACTATTCACGTTGGGAACGAATGAAAGTCCTTTTAACTTAGCTTTACATGGCAAAAACTTGGACATTCCCTTATCAAGATCAATAGAAGGCGAGAATAAGGGAAGACACAAGTGT